>JBBPLQ010000195.1:0-39898 GCA_038089855.1 Royoungia palumana
CTTTCGGAATCTCGGGAGAGTACTCTGCAAGTAATGGGATCTCCTCAACAACCAGCTTATCCAATGCGACCCATAGCTCAAGTGCAGTCAAGACCATGATGGAGCGAAACTCGGGATTGTCCACATACGGGATCGACGCACTTGACAGATATATCTCCATTAACCTCCCAAGTTGTGTGGATGCCTCATCCACATCTGTGACATGTGCGAACCAGTCGTCGATGTGTTCTTCAACTGATTGCTCTAGATCATAAAGGGCAACATAAGGGTCGGTATTATACGCCTGATCAAAGAATGACGGGTCCGATAAGAAGTCTGTAAGGGTGCCACGGACATAACATTGGATGGGAGAGGGAGCATCACGGGGTTTCTCCACATGGTTCACTAAGGCACTGCGAATGTATTCGTCGCAGTGTGAGAGTGAGAGCCGGGTATCATTCACGAGATCGAGTTCGAAGGGATTCCAGTACGATGGCTGAGATATAGTTGACTGTATCTCTATCGCTCTGACATCGAGAGTATCCTGAAGGCGAGTACACGTATTGAGCGCCATGTCGGAGAGCCACTCAGGAACAGAGGAACCGAGTTTACTCAAGCGTCGAAGAATTTTGCAGCAAATCAAATGGAGCAAATCGCTAGAGAGGTTTGCGTTGTTGGCATCTTCTGCGAGGCCACATAGAAAGAATAAGACGAAACATTTGTAGGAAGTGCGTCCGAGAGACGAGCGATCGAGGGACGTCTGGATCGCAACCCTAATGAAAAGCCAAAGTGACGCCCGGCGCCATTCATCCTCTTTCTTCTCCGACTGGCCAATTTCATGGCGAACACGTTTTTGAATGCGGGGACTTTCAACTGTGTGGCCAACGCCCCGAAGGATTCCGTTGAGAAGAGTAGTGACGTATTGGGGATGAGAAGCTGGAACATCCGGAAGGTCCGAGCCGACCTCGCCGGGGCGAGAAAGGAAGTGAGCGAGTTCGGCTTGGAAATGCTCATCATCGAAAACATCGCTGGGCACCTCAATGGTAGACCCAGGATAAGAGTATACGAGCCTTCCTCGCGTGTACAGCAAGGTATCTCTGCTCGCTTCCACTTCGAACGATTCGAAGAGTGTATGATTCTCCCGTTTCCTGAATATAACGGCCGCCCGCTGAACTCGGATGTGGAATGCAAGGATATCTGCAGGCCATCAGCCCAGGATCACTGAGGAACTCAAAACATACCTCCTGGTTGCATGGCGCGGAGCTGAGAGGCAACATCGCCGTTGCGTAGAGGTCCAGACTGAACAGAGGCTTGTAAGTTGTCAAGCATCTTCTCGATCAAAAGCCATCGAGGTTTGAGAGCATTGTCGATATGGGCGCTATATGCATAGGCAGCAGTACACGCTGCACGAGCAAACGAGAGGTTGTTTCTGATAGTATGGTCGCATTCTTCGGGAACCTGGACGGGAAGAAACACGTGGGTAGCGACATAATTTAATGCAGGATCGTCGGGGCTGAAGTATATAGGGTGCTCCATCGTACAATGAACGGGATCGGTGAGAATGAAGCTGAGGAGCAGTGGGAACACAGGATGTTCAAAGCGCTGCTGAACCACAGCCTGGTTTTTAGCGCTTCGACCTCCAGTGAGTCATTGGCGTCCACCCTTCGTTGAGATTGGTTACAGTAATAAACTGTTTGAATCGCAGACGGAATGCTGTCCTTTCAGCACATCAGCATCTCTATGAGTATCCGGAGTTCCTCTGAGAATAAAGCGTAAGCTTAGTTGCTTATCTAATTAGCAAAGGCCCGTTGGAGTGACCGGCCCGGGCAATGAGAAATGATGCTTGCTTCATTCCGTCGACATGCCCGCAGCCCACAAAGTACCAGAAGACCATCCAGTACGCTCATTTTTCGACAAAGGTGACCCCAAGGCAGAGATATATGTCACCCACATCGATTCTACTAATGCATCCACCCGAAAGTACGTCAGGTGTCCGTGCTTGAAGTGGACGGCGCGACTGACGTGGCACGAGTGTAGACGACATTTCCTAATGCTAGTGGGGATGAACGTCGTCTGGTCGTTTCTCCTCGCGAGACGCGTCTACGGTGGCCTGTCTCGTTACGGGGTCCGGTTCGTCGTCGGGAAATTGGTACCAACGTGGAGTGCGCCTGCGCCAGTGTTAGGCATGACGCTCCTCGGCAATCTCGTCCTGGATTTCTTCGTCTTCATGGTTCTCGTCCCTATCGTGAGCGAATTTCTCACTGGCGCCGCCACACTGCGTCTCCGCCACGGATTCCCTCGAGAAGAAATCATTTTTCGCAGGCCGAGTGAGTCTACGATAGCAAACATCATGTCAGAGGGTCCGGAGAAGAGGGATGCGTATATGAAGAATCTTCTCCGTCGTGCCGTCGACCCCGAGGAGATGAAACAAGCGGCGTTTGGTTTACCATGGGAAGAATGGGCGTATGACTACAAAGCGATGGCCGCTGCCTGTGAATTGGAAAAGAAAGGCGTCATCAATGCACAGACATGGGAACTCTGCGTGTGGATGAAGATGGAGGACGGTTGGACAGCCGTAGAGCAAGGGAAGGAGGCCGAGATGCAAAACCAGATTGGCATGATGCAAAAGATGAAGGTAGGCACATCTCAGTGGCGTAGGTTCTGGTTCTCACTCGCGCCACAGCATCGTTTACACGCCATGGGGAAGCTACACGTTTTTCATCAAATGATGGAAGTCATCCAGGTGAAAACAATGGCGAAAGACGGTACACCGTTATCAGTGACCGAGGATGTTGACGCGATCGTTGCGGACATCTTCAAACGCAATGAGGTGGATTTCGAGAAGCTGACCAACGAGCTCGCCAAGGATGCTCCGCCCTCCGCGCGGTTTGCCAATGCTTCAAAGAAGCTGGATTGATCGGATCGTAGCACTAGTGCGTGCATGGTAACAAGCTGTCCACACACTACCGCAGCTCATTCCGGTGCCTTTCTCCCTCCAAAGTCTATCATACCTAGATCACGAATGATATCATTGTCTTGTGATGTGTAAAACTGAAGCTATCACGGCTTGACCGGGGCAACATTCATGCGCAGCCGCACGAAACGGGGATTTATAGAACCGCGCTGAACGATTCGAGGCGTCCCAAACCGTCATGATGCCTTGTGACCGTTCATGTTATCTCCAACTTGTTATATTACTCCCGGTGGGTTAGCGTTTCGACTTCTTTCACACGGTGAGATAGTGACCCCCTGGATTTCGTTATCTCTACGCGAGCCTATAAGAAGGCTTTACCGCCTCAAAATTGTGAGCGACCCAACATGCCAATGTTCCGGGTTTCTTCCAAGGCGGGTTCGTCCGATACCCAAGGAGAGAAGCAGTCCGAGTCTCCCCTGCCAGAGCACCATGCACACGCAGTGTCGACCAAGGAAATTGACACTGGTGCACAACTGGTGGCCGGTTTGTCGACCGAGTTGGACCCCGCCGAGTCGGTACGCGTCAGGTTCGTGACAAGTCTTGGGTTGTTCTTTTGTCGTGTGCTCATTCGAGCGTACACGTCAGGAGGAAGATCGATTACCACATTTTGCCGATGATGTGCAGTGAGTAAAGATTGTACTTCTCTCACGACGGCCTTTGCAGCTAAATGCGAGTTGTGCAGCGCTCTACTGGTGAGCATGAGACATTTGGTACGTGGAGGTCTGTGTCTCAATACCGGGATGCAGGATCCAGTTCATGGACAAGACCACGCTCGGGAGTGCGGCGATTCTTGGCATCGAGTGAGATTTCTCGTGACACCGACAGCTGTGGTTTCCTCTCACAAATGACAGCCAAGGCGCACATCTGTCAACCAATCAGTGAGTCCCCTACCGGCCCGTGATCGCCTGCGGCTTCTATCTTTCCAAAGGTGGCCCTGACATGGCGTTGCACAGATATAATTGGTACTCTCCATTTAACCTATCAGATGTTCCAACGTCCATCCGGCATCTGACGCTGCCCTCCTCGTCAGGCTCGGAACGGTCTTTTATATCAGCTACTTCATCTTCGAGTACCCTCAGAACCTCGCTCTCCAGCGGTACCCCGTCGGCAGATGGATGAGGTGCGTGCCAAGCACGTTGCGCTCTCGCTCTCTCACGCGCTGCATCGGCGATAGCTTCAACATCTTCGTTTGGGGGATCGCCCTGGTGTGTCAAGCCGCGAGCGACGACTTTGCCAAGCTCTTCGTGTGCCGGTTCTTCCTGGGCGCGTGTGAGGGCTCGATCACGGCAGGATTCATGATCGTCAGTTCCATGTTTTACACGCGCAACGAACAGACGCTCCGCGTCGGGTATTGGTGTGAGTGCCCGTCATCCGGCTCGTGACAAGCGCGCGCTGAACGCATCCCGCCAGTCTTGATGAACGGCACAGGCAAGTCGCACGGGGGCGATGGCGTTTGGTCGCGGGTGACGCTCACGGCGCGACGACAGCTCAGATCATCTCCGGTTTCATCAGCTTTGGATCGTTGCACATTCACACCGACGGGTTCGCACCTTGGCAGTGGTGCGTGTTTTGGCCGATGAGGACGGAATGGGGGTCTGGGTAAACTAAATGCCAGCCTCGGACAGGCTGATGGTCATCACGGGGGCTCTCACTCTCCTCGTGGCGGTTCTCTACTGGTGCGGAGTCCTTGTTTCATAGACTCCGTTGGCCTTACGTGTCGGCAGGTTTTTCTTCCCCGACTCTCCCACCAATGCATGGTTCCTCACGCCGAGTGAGCGCGCGACCGCGGTCCAGCGGCTCAAGGTGGGAGATTCGCAAAGCACGGCTCGGTGTGCTGACGACGCTCTAGGAAAACCAAACCGGAGTGGAGAACAAACACTTCAAGAAAGAACAGTGCGTCCTCATACGCTAACGTCTCACGTTGGGTGTCGACGGCAACACACAGGATGATCGAAGCGCTCGTAGACCCCAAGACGTGGCTCTTTGCGCTCTTCTCGGCGTTGAACAACATACCCAACTCGCTCACGAACCAGCGGTCGATCATCATTTCGTCGTTTGGATTCACCTACCTGGACACGACGCTGCTCGGATGTGTCGACGGGTTCATCGAGATGATGACCATCTTCACGGGCGTGACGCTCGCGGCACGGATTCCCAACGGCCGTGCCTACGTTGGCGCGCTCTACTTTCTTCCGTCTCTCATCGGGGTACTGATGATCGAATTCCTACCGTGGAGCGATCAGGTCGGGCTCCTCTTTGGAATCTGGCTCGTCGACATCAACACGACCGGGTTCGTCCTGGCCCTGTCCTGGCTGACCAACGTCACGGCGGGACACACCAAGCGGGTGCGTCCGCCCCACGATGCGCATCGCGTCCTCTCACCCTCGACGATCCACGTAGATCACGACGAACGCGATCATGCTGAGCGCGTATTGCATCGGGAACGCAGCCGGTCCGTTCATGTGGCAAGCCAAGTACAAACCTAGGTACGCCCTTCCGCTCGACCTGCGCCACCGTCGTCGAGGGCACGCCTGATCCACGCAGGAATCATATCCCATGGATCATCATCGGTATCTGTTACCTCCTCTGCCCCTTTTTGCTGCTGGTCATCCGTTGGCTGCTCGCACGCGAAAACGCCCGACGGGACGCTGAACCGATCGAGGAAGACGAAGCGTTCTTTATCGAGAAGGAGATGGACGACGGGACGCGCGTGCAAGTCAAAGTGGACAAGGTACGCCTCGTCCCGACGGTGTCGTCGGAACGTTCATGGATATGGGCGGACATTGACGATGATGCGATTTCCGATAGGCATTTATGGATCTGACGGACCGGGAGAATCGCGATTACAGATATGTGCTTTAAGGGAATAGAGCTCTACGTCGCATCATTCCGATATATGTACATCATATGTGGCGTGTTTCGGACTCGGAGGTTGGCATGTATGTTCGCACGACGTGTCATGAAGGCAATTTTCGTGGAATGGATGGCAGCTGACCGGACCTTTTTGCGATCCCCTCCGTCGATTGGGCAGGTGTTGCGAAATGAGCGTTTGCTGCGACCGAGTAACGAGACGCGAGAGTTGAGTTTGTGCACGCATGCCGTCACTGGGGCATGGAGTGGCTTGATAGGACGCTATAAACGTGATCATTGAATACACAGCCCCTTTCATCTCCGACCAATCCGCCATGAGGTACAATAGCCAATAGGGGGACTGGACGAGTTTCCTTCTAGACTCGGACGCACTGCGGTCGTTGGTTAAAAATGACGAGTGTCGTCAGGGCTCGAGGGATTATAACTCACCCATCAAACGCACGCGGTCCACCTCCGCCACCCCCACAGAATGGCTTCCCCACGAGCTTCAACAGACATGTTTGCAGCGTCGCACAAGATTGGCTTCACGAAAACGAGCTTTGTGGCATACATCATTCCGCCGTTCGCGTGTCAGTACTTGATGGGGGTGCTCGTCCAGCTCGAAGGCACGCGCTATTATCGCCTGGCGCTCTTGCCTGTCGCGGTCTGGCTTGCATGGCGCGCGACGTTTGTGGACCTGTCCGGAGGCGATATCACGCAAGCGCAGCAAAACGGACAGCTCATCGTGAGTCGGATCCGTTTGACGATGATGATGTCATCCTGAGCAGTTACCTTTGCAGCTCCAGATGTTATCGATCTCGACGCGCACCGCTGCATGGGCGTTTGCACAAGCGCGGTATCGACGGTACTACCCGGCCCAGAACCGGGACGCGTCGGAGTCGGGGAGCGTGTGGACGGCATGTTGGAACACCTGGGACCTGTTGTTCAACCCGCGAGGGATCGGGTGGAACTGGCCACGCGGTCTCGTCGTGCCTCGACGCGCGTACGAAACGGAGTCGCGGGTGGCGTTCGTGCTGATGTCGGCAGTCGGTGTGGCGTGCCACGCGTTGGCGTTCGACGCGTGCGTGCAGTGCATTCGCGCGTTGGGACCGAGGACGTTTGGGTCGATCGCGGGGGGCACGATGTTCGACGGGACGCTCCCGCCTGCCCTGGAACTCGGGCGGGCGTTGCTCGCGACGGCGCTGTGTGGGGTGGCGGTGTACGCTGGGATACAGTACACGTACGAACTGCTCGCGATCGTGTTTGTCATCTTGTTCCGTCAACGCCCGTCGCAATGGCCGCCGCTGTTTGACGCGCCGTGGATGTCGACGTCGCTGAGCGAGCTGTGGGGTCGTCGGTGGCACCAGATGATGCGGGACATGCTGCTGAGCTTGGGAGGACGGCCGTTTGGATGGATGTTTGGCCGGCTCGGAGGGATCGTTGGGGTGTTTTTGGTGTCGGGGCTGTTCCACGACGTCGAGCTGCGGGGCAACGGACTGGGCGGGCACTCTGCGGGGGTGATCGGGTTCTGGGTGATGAGCGGGGTCGGGGTCGTGCTGGAGCGGGTGTGGACGCGGGCGACGGGGCGGTGCGTGGGCGGTGCGTGGGGACGGGCGTGGACGGTGACGTGGCTGGTCGGGTGGGGCATCTGGTTCGTCGAGGCCAACGCGCGCGTGGGCCGGTTCGCTGCGTGGAGGGTCGTCGGCGGGTTCGAGCCGTCATTAGCCTTGCTTGCGTTCGTTCGTAGACTGTCATGAAAAGAGCGCTAGTATTACACTTCGGGTCGGTCCTGGAGCGGCCCAGTTTCTTTGCAAAGACGACGTTCATGGCCCACGGCGACGACGAGGGCTTGTTCGCCTTGTCGCGAAAGATTGGCCTCACATGGGCCACCTTCCTTGCGTACGTCGTTCCGCCTCTGGCGTGCCAGTATGCCATGGCGGTCCTCGTGCAGCTCAAGGGGACACGTTTCTACCGCCTCGCGCTCTTGCCCGTCGTCGTGTGGCTGACTTGGCGCGGTGCGTTCGTCGACATGTCGGGCGGCGACATCAAGCAGGCCCAGGCGAACACCATCATCATCGTGAGCGTGGGCGCACTTTTCACGCTGCTTGCCCTGACACGAGCCATCTCAGACACACATGTGCTCCGTTGCAATGCGTGTGACGGTCTGGGCCGTCGCGCGCGAACCGTTTCGCCGCCAAAGCCCGTCCAAGAAGCAGAATGAATCCGACCCCGACAGCGTCTACACCGCACTCTGGAATGCCTGGGATCTGCTGATCAACCCAAGGGGCATCGGGTGGAACTGGCCACGGGGGCTCGTCCTCCCCAAACCCGTCTTTGAAACGGATTCTCGGCCTGTGTTTATCGTCTTGTCGGTGGTCCGTTTGGCCATCAACGCCTTTGGTTTCGACGCATGCCTTCAAATGATCCGCATTCTATCCCCAGACACGTTTGGGTCTATCCAGGGCGGCTCCCTATTCGACCACACCCTTCCTCCCCTTCTCGAACTCTTACGGGCTCTCCTCGCCTCCTTCCTTACAGTCTTGTTGACGTACTTTGCGATTCAATGGCCCTACCAACTCTTGGCCATCGTGTGGGTCATCTTGTTCCAGCAACATCCCTCCCAGTGGCCACCCCTTTTTGATTCTCCATGGCTGTCGACGTCATTGAGCGAGCTGTGGGGTCGTCGATGGCATCAGATGATGCGTGAGCTCCTCGTGACGCTCGGTATGCGGCCATTCGGCTACTTCCTTGGGCCTCTTGGAGGTCTCGTCGGAGCATTCCTTGTCTCGGGCGTTTTTCACGACATCGAGCTACGCTCCGTCGGACGAGGTGGCAACTCGCTCTCCCTCGTCGGTTTCTGGGTCATGTGCGGCGTCGGGGTGGTGTTGGAGCGCGCTTGGAAGAAGACGACGGGAAGATCGGTGGGTGGTATTGTGGGCAGGTTCTGGACGTTTGGGTGGCTGGCGCTGTGGGGTATTCCTGTGGTGGACGAGTGGGCCAAGGCTGGGCGGTTTGGCGCGTTGAGCTTGCCGGGCGAGCTCGCGCCGTCGCTGCCCTTGGTGACGGCCGTCCGGGGATGGATAGAACTGTAGACGATGTACTAGATTTGACATGAACCGTTGTAGTGCTCGCGCCTCGCATCAAGTCCTACTACGTCCTGTCGATGGCACACCCGAGCTTTCTACCGACGCTCACACAGTCCGATGTCCTCCAGGCCGTCCAGGTACCCAACACAGATCCCCCAAACTGCCCTTGCCTGATCCTACCCAACTCTCCGTAGCTCATACAGCAAGCCTATTCCCCCGCGAGCGCCGGTTCTTCAGACACCCAGCGTCGCCTTCAACAAGAACTCTTCGACGTCCAAAAACGATACGAGGCATGGGGCTTGGTCATCCCCTTTTTGAACCACGACGACGTCAACGTTCAGTTCTTTGGTGCACACACCGCCCAGGTCAAAATCGCAAGAGATTGGTGCGTTCTCGAGCATGCATGCCAAGCTCGTCGAACTCACACACCCCAGGGATACGTTTCCGCCCGACAACGCGACTTCCCTACGTGATTTCACCCTCGAACTCACGTCCCATGCGATCGTGTCTGGAAAGAGCAAGATCATCCTTCGCAAGCTGTTCGTCGCGGTAATACGACTGCACTTTCGACGCATGCGCATCCTCGTTGACCAGCGCTCTCAGATCACGTCGTTGGCGCTGAAAATTGCCCCAGGCTCGTCGTCAGCATGGCCAGACTGGATCGTGTCGACGGTCGACTTTTTGTCGAGTCGGGGAACGCCCGCCGAATTCTTGCTTGACTTTCTGGCCATCGTCGCAGAAGAAGTGGAGACAGCGGATCTGATTGGGACGAGCAGGTGAGTGTCCCGTCTTTGCACGTCCAAGATTGACGGTCGCGTCAGAATGCAGATGCACCAGACCCTTCTCGACGCAGCGCCACTCGTCGTGCGCGCCGTGGTGACGATCATCACTCAACCCCGAGATCGAATGCACGTCCGTGAGCTGGACTCTGCGCTCAAGTGCCTGCAAGCATGGATGTCTGTCCTTCGCGGAAAGTGAGTGTTGCCTTGGGGAACCCTGCACTGATTGATGCGCACGCGTTCTAGCGATATCACGCCACTCGTCCCCATGCTGATCTCGTTGCTAACCCCCCCGTCGCCAGAGACGGATATTGATCCCGAGGTGTTCTCACCGGCTTCGGATGCGTTGCAGGAAATCATGACCCGGTCCTCGTTGGCGGGTGGTGCCGGCGTCATGTCGCTCACGCTGCCACTCCTCGTTTGGGTCGATACCTGGGGTCCGCGGATACTGCAGTCCAGCCTACCATGTGCGTCGCCCGTCCTATGTCGCACCCTACGTGACGCCTCAGGTGTTCTTTGCAGCCGGCGAGACTTCAGAGCTCTCCCACTCTCTTTGCAAGCTGATCGTCACCCTCGGCGACCATTCGAACACGTACTTTGCTACGAACATCACGTCGCTGCAGTCGGTGGCAGGTTCTCCGCGCACCCGGTCGCAGCTCATCCAAGGCTTCCTTCGACTGTTGCTCGGTTACACTGGTTTACCTGGTTATTTCGGAATAGACGAAGAGGAGAGCGAGATGACGCTCGGGTTTTGGTATCTCTTCCAAGAATCGCTCTGGAGCGTGGAGTACGAGGACGAGGAAAACGAGGGGGGCAGCGTCCCACCGCCAAACGTGGAGGAAAGCAACCGATTGGCGTTGGTGAATGCTGTCTATGTCGAGTTGGTGAAGATCTTGAGGAGCAAGGTCGCCTGGCCGCCTCAAAGTATACTGAGCGGGTGGCCAAAAGGTGGGTCGTTCGCCGTTTCAGTGCTGGACTTGCGCTCACGTCGGTACGATATGGGACAGATCAGGTGGACAAGTTTCAGGTGTAAGTGGTGTTCGTTCCCCTGCGCGGAACACATCGCTCATCGAATGTAGCTATCGGAGGGACGTGGGCGATACTCTGATCAACGCGTATGTGTGCGATTGCGGCGTGCCCGACAAAGTTGACAGTTTGCAGGTATTATATTCTTCGCAATGACATGATGGGCTATTACTTGAACGATATCCAAGAACGTCTTGCCACTAGACCAGAAGGTAACGGATGGGAGGTGAGACGTTCCGTCAATGTCCTCTTCAACCTGATTTCGCTCTTATTTACTCAGGAAATAGAAGCTACTCTACATTGCATCATGTCTGTCCAAGAGGCGGTCCCCCTAGAGGACAACCAATTCATCGCGCGATTGTTTGGACCGGACGTTCTCGGACGCCTACCGACCACAGGCTCGGATAGGATACGACGCACCGCCCTTGGCCTCGCTGGTGAGCCTGGTCTCTTTCTCGATTCAGTGTCACGAGACTCAAAGCATGTCAAGGTACGTACGCGTCATGGTTCACCACTCAATCTATCACGAGCACACCCACGTCATCGCCATCCCTGCTCATGAACGTCATTGCGTACGTCGTCGTTGCCTTGCCCGAGCCGACGCTCTGCTTGCCTGCTGCAAACGCACTGCGGGACCTTTGTGATGCCAATCGAACCGCTCTCGCGCCGCATATAGGAGCATTTGCAGAGTTGCACGCAGGGTTGACGGGCATTCCTGTGAGTCGCGTCATGGTCTGAGATGCCTTCGTCTTTCAGACCCGATCCTCGTACCCCAGGACACGGAAAAGAGCAAGGTGCTGCAGTCGATCGCGAGCGTCATTCAAGCATTGCCGCCCGAAGAGGAGATACCGCCCGTACTCGCGATCGTGAGCCCCGTCGTCGAGAAGCTCGATCAGGCTATACGGTCCTCGTCGCAGGTACGCATGCATGTTGGTTCGTCCGTGACGTGGATGAACGTGATCGACGCGTTGCTAGCTGCCCGAAGAAGCGCGTGCGGTAGCCATCGTCCAGCTGCAAACGCTGTCGGGAGTGGCAAAGGGACTTACGCGCACGGCAGATACGTTACTGATCATCGATGAAACTCCTATAGAGCGTGCGGAAGCAGAACGTTTGCGGCGGGCCCGTGACGATTACAGGATGGTCAAACTCCGAGAAAGCTTATATGCAGCGACGAGAAGTACGTTCGAACTGTGGTCGACGGATGCGAGCGTGTCCGATGTGAGTCCTTTCATGCGGACGATGGCTACGCTGACAGCGTGCTATATGCAGGCCCTCAGCGAATTCCTGCGGTCCATCACTTCCTTACCCTGCGATATCACGCTCTTGTCTCTTCCCGCAGGCCCACTATTGGAGCTGATATGTATTGCCTCCCAACGACAGCTCACGGCGGTATGGCTGACGCTGGCAAATATGCTGATCATTCAACTGGACCCGCCTACGATGTTTACGATTTCGACGCTGAAAACGCCACCCAACGTCGAGGGAATGGCGGTCGTGTCGAGCGCGCTGCCTGTCCTATTACAAACCTCATTGTCGATGCTTGGACAGCAAGGGGCCATGGAATCTGTGAGTATGGTGTGATGAGATCGGTCAGCGTTGATATGGATGCGATCGCAGAACCCAGATATCGTACAGGCTTTCTTTGGCTGCCTAGACAGCGTGCGTTCCATATTTGATCCTCGTTTGCTGCCGTATATGACAGACTCGGGCGAGAACAGGTCGCGAAGCACTTTGTGGCCGTGTTTTACAAACTGCCGCCCGGCGCGCTCGACGCGTTGATGCGATGTGCCGTCACCTCGCTGTCCCTGCAAGAGCGCTATTCGCTGGTGGCGACATGCCAATTCTTGGTGCGTCCGAGATTCTACCGGCCGAGGACCGTCGGCTGAGCGATCCGCTCGTCAGGACACATTGATCAGACGCACGGCTGGAAGCGACGACCTCGGCGACGCCGGCACGGTGCTCATCCAGAGACACGGCCGGCCGGTCCTGGGTGCCGTGCTGACCGGGTTTGCGGGCATCGCGCCCAGATCGGCGACTCAAAATCTGATCGAGCTCTTGTCCATGTTCGTGTCAAAGTACCCGTCGGAGACGAGGGCGTGGATGCACGAGATCTTGTTTGACGTACGTGTGAGGCACGCCACGCGTCGAGCGTCGATCTGACTGACGCGCAGGAGGGGTTCGTACCGTCCAAGGCGACGCCCGAGGCGAAACGGGCGTTCGTCAAGGCGGTGGTGGGGTGCGTTCGTTTTATGAGATGTGTGGTGCGCGAGGCGCGTCTGACGAGCGCGATGGCAGGTCGAGATCGCCAAAGAAGACGAGGGAGGCGGCGCAGCAGTTTACGCTGATCGCGAGGGGACTGGAAGGGACGAGCTTTGGGCACGCGTCGGTTCACATGTGAGGTGATACTGGGGCGAATGGGACGTCGGACACATCCTGAGTCGATGGCTCGCGATGTGTGATGCGTTCTGGACGGTGGCCGAGGGATTGAAAGCGGAGGAGAGTCTGGTGCGCCTGTGCACCATTTCCGACCCGTACGAGTAACCTCGAAGGTCTCGCGTGTAGGATGACTCGAGTGAAAACATGTCTCGGAGGTGTCAGGCTTGTCAGACGTCTGAAAGGCAGCCCAACGGACGTGATTGAACGTCAAAACACACCGACCGGGCTATCAGTTCAGTGTTATTCACTTTCGCCACATTGTCATCGCGACACATGGTATTCATCTTCAGCTTCAAGGCTCACATACTCAACCGTCTTCAGTGCGCACTTTGTCACTCTACTCGAGCAATCTTCCACTAGTATGAGAGACCATCCCAATCGTGACTGCGACCTTTGGCACGGGAAAACACCTTAACAAAGATACGCAAATAGCGTGGGCGACGATGTCAATTCATGAACCAAACGATGGACCCTATTGATCAAAGCAGTGAGACGATGTGTCGAGTCCCTACGACTTAGAGAGAACCGGAAAACGATGCAAACACAAGAGTGGTTAACACAATGGGCTTCAGACAAAAGGAAGAGGGTATTGCAATCTCATCTCTTATCCAGGAAACAAGGACAATAAGAAGTTGCAAAGCAGTTGGAAGGAATAGACTTGAGACAAAGACTCGGATGAGAAGGAGTAACACTCCGAGACGACTCGTACTGCACTAATCAGATTTCCTACCCAAGAAGAACCTTTACTTTCACCACGCTGGTAGCCATCGTGGTATTCGTCTTTCTCGGACCGACTTTCGACTGCGTGATGACTTCCTTTGACAAGCCCAACTGCGTGGTGCACAACACCCACTGGCTCTTCGATCGTTTTCCTGGACCAACTGAGTCCGAGTCGACTTCCATTGTGCTCTCATCTAGCATTATTGGCGGACGAATGAGCTCCACTCGATAGTCGGCCGACAGAGTGTCCATAATCGATTTGATGAGCTGCCCCGCAGTGGTGAGGATATGGGATATCCGGTACCGGAATCTGGATGCGATCATTTCTTTCGCAGCAGAAGTGGAAGGAGCACAACCAGCGACAACGAGGACATCAGCAAGCCCATCGATTGTAGACGCGGTAAACGTGCCCGGATCGCTTGAACAAGTCGGCGAGATGCAGGCATAGGTAAGCGATCGCCACCGGCCTGAGATTGCTTGCGGCTCTGTCATCTACCATAAGTAAAATCAACGACGACACTTTAAATTCATTTCTTCACCTAATTTCCGAATCATGTTGTATAATTCACGAATGATCCGGCTGGGTCCGCTATCGATAGACCATGCAGAGATGATTTGATACAAGTGATGGATGAGGTAGGCACGCAACGCAATTGGAAGATACGTCTCCACGTCAGCAAGCGAGTTACTCCGTAGGCGGTTTACCAATGATTGACCAATGCATTCCGAGACTCTTCGTCCAGCAGAAATTTGTTCCTCCGTCAGGTCCGTAGAGCGAGGCTTGAACTTATGGATGACGCGGGCTGCGATGAATGTGGAAGTCCAGTGAATGCTCTCGTTAAGTCGATGGAGGGTCTCGATGATATTCATCTCTGCATGTACGTCCGCCTGGGTGATGAAACTGTGCACAGGGAATAGCGTACGCTGACTTTCTTCGGCGACGGACTTGAGTTTTCTGAATTGCTCGTCGTACCATTTGCGGACCTCGATGGTTTGAGATTGAGAAAGCTGGAGTTCCTGACGTACGGCGATGAGTTCCTCTGAATCGCGGCGACGCTCCTCGAGTTCCTTGTGTGCGGCTGCAAGCTCCTCTGCTTTGGCTGCATCGGAACGCTTCCAATGGTCCACTTCGGCAGTCAGAGCAGTGACCTTGCGATCCTTGGATTCATTAAACGACCTGAGGGTCTCGAGTTCCTTTCGTGCGGAAGCCAGTTCATTTTGTAGTTGGAGCACGGCTTTCTCCGGATTGATCATCCTTTCTTCTGATGGATTCGGTGTCAAAAAACCGGCATCAAGATGACGACGGTCCAGATCTGGTTATTCACGCACTTGACTGCTTGTCCTGAGATATGATCCTTTCTCCGGGATCCACATTCTGCTGGGTAGCCAAGGTAATGAAATATATCAGGCATAAGAATGGAAGTACACGTACAGGGTGATTCTGAACATAGTGGGGTGGGAGGAAATCACTGAGGTTCTGAACCGTGACTGTCTTGCCATGACCAATTGCAACCTCGTAGTTTTCCGAAATCGCCATTGTGCGAACCTCGTCGCCGTAGGTAACGTCAGAACCAATTTGCTCGTGTGTCGTTGTATCCCAGAATGATATTGATGATCCGACAGAGGCTGCGATGAACCTACGATTGCCTGGTAGAGCGATGCTTCCCTTGCCGTCGATGCGGATGGACCATCGTGAGAGCGTCTTTCTGGCGGATGCATCAAGGTAGTGGATCTTGCCGTCGAAGGAGATGACATAGAGGTGTGTGTTGTCATCCCAAGTAAGGCATTGGTTGAAAAATGAACCAGCCCTGATTGGAAATTCGACAAGGAGACGGCCGTCCTCGCTGTTGTAGATGCGAACAGAGTCATGACTCCACGTGGCAGTGGCGAGAAGGCTTCCGTCAGGCGAGAATTTCACTGCAGCCAAGATGTTGTCGTGTTTCAGCGTTTGCAGTCGTTTGCCCGCCGAACTCCAGATGCAGACGGTGTCGTCCGAAAATCCGCTCGCAATAGGGGAATTCACAGCTGATTTGGATTTCGATTTGGAGTCGATTTGGACGTCGATTTGGATGTCGATTTGGACATGTAGAAATCCAAATCCGTTTTGCAAAATCCAAAGCGGATTTCGCTTGGGTCTACCGGCATCTCTCGGCTGCCCCATCTGAGTTTAAATATGTCGTAGCATCGCGTCGTTTGCCCTTGCTCAACGTCCTCGGTCGATCATTTCTCGCGTCCACTATGGCCAGGTCCACCCCTCATACACCGAAAAAAGCCACGGCAGTAGTGCCTGCTAGGAAGCGTGGGTCCAAGAAGACACCCCAGTCTGACTCCCAGTGCCGTGATAAGGAAAACACTGAAGCTGGTGATAACGAGCCTGGATCGAAAGGCCGAGTCCTTGTATCGTTAGTTCTCAACGTCGTGATTGATTTTCTAATAAATATGATGCAGATGGGCGAGACAGGATAATTTCCATCTCACGGACAGCCTCCTGACGCTTATTGAAGACTCCATCACCTGGAAAGGTGCCCTTGGATTCGAGAAAGGTTCAGTCGTTGATCCGACACCCACCGGCAAGGGCAAAAGCATAATCCAACACTGTGCTGATATCGCGACAGCTCTGTTCATCACCGACAAGGATGATTCGAAGTGGACCATGACCGACATCAAGTCACTGAGGTCTGTTGTCAAGAACCGCATCGGGACGTGCGTACCTTCTTTTTGTTATCTTGTCCCTCACCCTTTGTTACTGTATTTACTTAGGTTGAAGTCTACTTACCTTGAGTTTCGCAATCAACTTGGTGAGACTGGTCATGGCCTGGTTGTCAGTGGTCGTGAAGATGAACTTGTTGGTGGAAGTGAGATCGCGAATGTTTACGGTGCGTTTTGTTTCGATGTGGTAAACCATTTTTAAGAGTGGCGCAGAGTCAATCCAGGCCAAGTTCCCATGGTACGTTCGCATGCATGCGTTGATGGGAACTAGCCCAGTCGCCAGTCGCAAAGCTATCTCAAACAGTGTAACCACGCTTGATTTGACAGCATTGGACAAAGAAGGTGTGGAAGAAGCCTTTGAGGTGCGTACTACGAGTGCATAATATAAAAAATTTTAACGGAGTTGATGATTACAGACTGGTCATGGTTGCCGCTCTCCAACCCCAATGGTGGATGATGACGCGCCACGAGGGAGCTCTGTTCCACCACCGTCACTTGATTGGGACTTGACGGATGATGATAGTGGAGAGGCTATCTTGTCATCGAAGACGGTGAAGTTGAATGTTTCTGTTAAGCGGCCAGCTGATGCTCCTGCCGCTCCGTCTTCCGTGAAAAAGCGAAAGAGTCCACAAGAATTGGTAAAGGATGTGGCAGATGTGGAGCGCCAGGCTCGCCTTGTCATAAATGAGACTAATGCAAAGGAGCGCACGGCACGGGAACAGATCAAGCGGGAGTCTGCTTACAAGACTGCAGTGACTGTAGAGCAGATGCGGATTGATGCACAGCGAAAGGAGGCTGATGCACAGCGTGCTCATGAGCGTCTCATGATTGAGCAGCAGCTCGAGCTTGAGCGAATTCGTGCTGGATACCCTGGTCCTCCTCGAGAACTTATTGATCCTCAGCTTCGGTCTTAAGTATTTTGTACCCTCTGGAATATATTCCTAGTTTCAAAGCAATTCCCTTTCTACCTATTGGCCATGTAGATGTTGGAATAAACTTAACTTCAACTCTTCACGTTTTATTCTACCTTCCAACAGTCCAATATCCCTTCCTTCATTCCGAACCCTCTCTTCTTCTCCAGCTAGTTGCTCCCTTAGTTCCTGTAGTTCAGCATTGCGTACTGTTTCTTCAGCCAAGATTTCCAAGCCCTTCTGAAAAAAAGAATCTCTTGAGATATTGATACCCTTTTGATGGCCAAGGATGAAAGAGTGTAGGTGTATACAAGTAATGATCCATAAGCAAGCATATTGAATTTGGTCTTCACGATCAATGCGAATACGAAGCCCACGCAAGGATTGCCATGTGCCTTTGAGGTACCCCATAGCATGTTCAGAACGAATGCGAACCTTAGAGACATAGTAGTTATATGTGGCATTTTCTTCAGTATCTTTCTCAGGCCTAGCATAAAATCTGTCAATTCTAAATATTACTTTCAAGAGAGAGAGAACCTACTTTTTGTATGGAGCCTGACACCAAGAGTGAAGAGGATATGCAGTGTCAGCAAAGATCCATTCTCCATCTTCAAGAAGGACATTGTGCTCCTGATAAATACGTGTTTCCATGAAAGCAGTTGAATCATGTTGACTCCCAGGCAAGCCCACAGAATAATCAATGATTCGTAAGTCAGGTGTTGAGACAATCTAGAACAAAGAAAACATCAAATACGTCAAATATGTCCAGTGAATCAGGCTACAACTTGAAAATACCTGAACATTGAGAGAATAATTTGACTTCCGATCATAGAAGCTGTTTCCAAAATATCCAGGACGAGCAAAGAGTGGCACAAGGGTCCCATCAACCATGACCCACCCATCACGCCATGCAGGACAGGAGTTGTCTTCTATCCACTGCTTTGCCTCCTCCTTCTCAGCTCCTGATGGCCAATAAAGTGCAGCATGTCGAAACTCCTCACGACAAACTGCCTTCATGATGCGGTTGGTAACCATGCGAACAGTCCCATAGCCTATACCTGCCCAGAGTGCAACCATAGTGGTACTGCATCCACTTCCATAGTGGCCAAAGCGATACAAAGCAATTGCAAGTTGTGCATCAACAGGCATTTGGGATAGGTTGGATTTGTTCTGAAACACTGGATCAGCATGCAAGGCTGCAAGCAGGATATCAAAACAATCTGGTGTCATTCGAACATGGGCTCGAAATATATCTGGTCGTTCATGTTTCCAGCTGGTGAGAAGAAGTCGCAAGTTTTCACCACTCTTGTTGATTGGCTGTTTTGCTATAAGATATCTGTGAGAATAGAGAGCACTCATCATGGAAAGCATAGTGTCACTAGCAGGCACTAGATAATTTTCCACATCTGATTCAGATGAGGAGGAGCTGCTACCAGATGAGGAGTCTGAACTTGATGAAGTCAGGGCATCAAGAGATGCCTGGCTTTCGGAAATAATTGATGCCAGGTAGGCATCCAGAACAGCATCTGCAGTTTGTGTGCGCTCGGTCTGCCTGGGCATAGTGGAAATGTTGTTGTTTAATTAGTATTTACAACGGACTGACTACAGAACGGAAGTTAAAGCTCCGACATGACTAAGCAAAATTGAGAATCGAAATCGAGCCCAAATCGAAGTGAAAGCGGGGGTTGTCACAGCTGAAAGCGGATTTCGCTCTTTGCCGAAGAAAAACTTGTGTCCAAATCGATGTCCAAATCAGTGTCCAAATCTACATCCAAATCGACATCCAAATCAGCTGTGAATTCCCCTAATGCACTGGCATATTATGTGTGACATATATACGTACTACGCAGCTCCGAGTGTACTTGATGACTACGGACGCTGGGCAGTTACTTTGCATTATTAACAGATTATATTGTGACCTTATGGCACGTCAAATGTTTTTACAAAGTATGGTGTCAAAGTGACAGTATTAGCACCGTACGTGCATAACCAAGAGTCATGTGTGGGAGTCACGGCGGGCAATATGAATTGTGGTTGCCATCATACGCGACCAAGTAGCGTTTCACGATCCACTCAACCCCGGCTCACAAATTATGGAACTTGACTGTTGGTTACCGCCGCGAGGGATTCCTCATTCTCCTGGGATTCTTCGTGGACGACCGAAATCCTACATTGGCATTGCCGCTACCACAAGGATCAGAATACTCGCCTGGAATATAGAATCCAAGGACACAGGCATACCAATTTCGAATCTTTATGTAGCTCCTTCAACTGGTCCTCAAGACGTGCGACAGCTTGCCGGTTATCTATGGCAAATTTTGCCTATTCGATGCCATCAATGAAAACGGTTACAGGCGCTAATACGCGAGGGTCATCCGAAAGTACCTCAGTTTCAGCATAGACTGCCTTGATCGACACAGTGCACGCCGTGATGGTTTGAAGGTCCGCATCGTACAACGAAAAGCGAATGCTGGATTCTCTACGCGAAATCTTGGTCACGGCTTTTTGAACGTTTTCGAGCTCCCTGAATTGATAGTAAGCAGCTTGCCTTCTATCTGAGACTATCGTTTGAATTACATACTTGTTCAAAGCCTTTAATGTTTTCATAACATCCATATGCAACTCACGCTGCGTTGCATACTGCCCGATCTCCTTTAGCAACCACCCAGACTGCTCTACCACTTGACAGATCGCATGATGGGTTCCACCCATTTCCTTTAAGTCCTGTCAGCGTCCAGGTAAGTCGATAGTAGTTTACCGGTGTACTCGCCTCAATTTGGTGAGCGACGCGAAGGGCCACCCCAATCCCTTCTTGGAGAATTGGGATGTTTTCCCGACGGGCAGTCGTGAGATCTACAATCGTAGAAACGAGTGTGACGCGGCGACCCTGAAGGCTACAACCTGAGGAAGTGCTTGACAGAACGCCGGAGTAATCAGAGAAATGCTCAGAAGCGTTCGTCGGAGCCTGAGATCTACGTAAGACAGACTCGGAACACGTGGACGTGTACGTGGAGGACCTGCTGGGGAATGTTTGGTGTCGAAAGCCGCTAGAGAGCTTCCCCATCCCGGTGATCTGCCGAGCCCCGGTGCGTATCCTTCCCCAGAACCTTTTAACCTCCCCAACTAGAGAACCGAGTAAAGCTTTTACTGCAGCTGTGTCGTGAATCCGCAAACCACGATCGACCATTTCTTCTTGAATCTGCAGTGGTGCAAGTGAAGATCTCCGAGGTCTTTCTAAGTCTAAACGTTTCACGATATCCCAGGCAGACTCGTGCGTTCCTCGAAAACGACAACTTTGCGAGCCAAGGCGTATCATATCCTTCCAGAAGTTCACGAGAAGATCTTCTTCCCTCTTTAAACCAACTGATTCATCATCCAGCTCGTCCCACATCGTCGTGACGAGGACGACATTTTTCAGGTTAGTTTCACCACACAGGTTCCTGAGCACGGAAAGACTTCTCAAAGGACTTCCTGAAATTCTGACATCGGAGATGCGGTGGAAGTAAAAAAGACCGGAAAGCTTGATATTTCTCTGGTACCTGTTTTGCACAGTCAGGATAGTCACTTTAAAGCCACGGCCAACTCACGTTTCCTTTAGCCAGTTGGCGATGATTGTGAGAACTTGGACATCAGAAAGGTGAGTGTCGTCGAACCCGGGAGTGTCTACCAACACAATGTTTTTACGACCATCAGGGCGGAGACAGCGGACTGGTTGCACAGTTCTCGTCTGGGATGTTAAGTCGTTGCCTATGATGACTTCCTCCCTCCCAGCCGCTATGTTCACGAACTACGAGTGTCTCAGTGGCGCTGCACTTGGAAAACAGAGCATTGTATCAACTACTCACAGAACTTTTCCCAGATCCGGTGGGACCCATAATTCTAGTGTAATAGTTGATAAACAAAGTGAAGTGGGCCCTCAGGATCGAATACGTACGCTATTACAACATCATTTTCCTCTACAAAGTTGCGATTATCGCTCGATGCAATACAGTGTTCAGAGACACTAGAGCTAGACATATTCGGAGGGTTTCCAGAAATAGAAGGAGCTTTGGATGGTGGAAGAGCGTTGGAGGCGGCACAGTATGCGATCTGTGAATTGCCTTCAGGTAGTGTGCTGGCTACGCCCTTCGATAAGGGCTTGCTATAAAGTATATTCCGGATTGAGTAGAGGATAGACCACGGAAGTAAGATAAAGGAGTCTTCAAGCTTCAAATGAAGACAATGGGTCACAATGCCATAGCGAAGCGTCAGAAACTGTTAAGTCCCGAGGAGTCAGTCGGCACTAGGCACACCTTGGAATCTACACCGTCAGCACCTCTTGGTCGTCATCGAGGACATTCTAGTACTACGGCCCGGCCAGGTTGCCTCACCTACGGGTGTCTGTTGCAGCGTGTGCAAGGGAAGGACGGAGATAACAACGCAATTCCTGTGGAGTAAAATAACATGATTCCAGGACTCAGGACCCTTCAAAACACACGACTCTCAGCGCTGGCAGCTGCAAGGCTACGCCGATCAGAGCGAAACTAATTTCAAAGTTTTGCACGACATCTTCATAGAACTTGCAACGGAGGCGGTGTGGCTCGAAAGTTACATAATTGTGATTGGACCAAATCAAACTTGGCAACATATTACATAATAATGTTGCCACGTTTTTGTTGCAAATGTGACTAACACTTACCTGTTTCTTGCGCAGGTCCCTGCGTCGGGTCGCAAGATCTGAAGTAAAATCAGGGGAAGTCAACTGAAATGCCGACAATTGCTTCGGCCAGCGTTTCGTCCTAGAAAATTGCGTTCTAGCATGTGTGTGCGCGTGGAAACCGCATGGTAAAGTGATAATCTCGTTTGCGTGAACCCGATTGGGTTCACGTGCCTTGGGTACGAACGAGCCACTGGCAGGGCGCCTTAAAGTTATGCTGCGTTTAGAAGCCTGGCGTAGTACACTCCATTGCATCCTCTTCCCCTGAGACCTCCACTCTTGACGATTTTGCCATGAATAAAGACCATTTCAGAGCAGATCCAAATGATTTCATCCTTGTGTAGGTGTGTTCGTCTAGTCTTGTCGTCCTGCTTTACCACAAGTCCCCTCAACAGTCTCATGGGACCGACGGGATCTGGCAAGACTAATGTGAGTGAAAAAGCGGTATCGTTTATATCCAATTACCGCGCTCAGAAACGATTAGTTCATCAACAATGTCACCGGGAACCCAGGGCAGCGCAGAGCAGGTCACCTCAAGTCCGACACACAGGAAGTCATTCCTTACACGATGCCACTCAAGGGTGGCCGCCGTGTTGTCCTGGTAGACACCCCTGGGTTCGACGATACCTATCGGCCAGATATCGAGATTCTAAAGACAATTGCTGACTGGCTCACGCAAAAGTATGTCGCCTTTGGAAACCATCTGAAACGCTTACTCATACAAACAAAGATACACGTCCGGTGGTGGTACTCTCAAACTCACCGGAGTAATTTACCTTCACCGAATCACCGACAATCGTATGTCCGGTTCTGCTTACAAGAACCTGCAGATGTTCGGCCAACTATGCGGCGACATTCCTCTACCTAGAGCGCATTTAGTCACAACTATGTGGGACATAGTCAAGGACAAGAACGTGGCAAGGAGGAGGGAGGAAGAGCTTAAGCGCGAGTTCTGGCAGCCACTTTTACAGGGAGGAGCCACTGCTTTCAAGTTCGACAATCAACCCCATTCCGCATGGGCCGTTATCGATCCCCTTCTCGATACAACAAAAGACAGAGAGGAGCTGCTTCTTCAGGAAGAACTCGTTGAACAGCGGAAGCGTCTGAACGAGACTGCGGCGGCCAAGGTTCTATATTCCCGGCTCCAGCAGCTCCTCGTGGAGCAGAGAAGAACACTAAAGGAGCTTGCCGACCAGGCGGGTGAGCGGAACGACCCAGCTTTGGCCAGGAGCTTGCAAGAGGAATATGAAAAAATCAACGTGCAACTGCAGAAGACATTCCAGGAGATGAATGATATGAAGATTCCGTTTACTAGGCGTATTGTGCTGTGGTTGTTTGGGCGGAAATCCCGTGCAGTAAGTCTTCAGGTACCTCGCCACTGTGATTGTCTGATGGACTTGTTACAGCATGCTGTCAACCTAGACGATGCGCGGGCCTAGATGTCGTTTCGCTCCTGCCTCCATTCGTGTAATCTTGTTTAGTTATGGACTACCGTTGTGGTCACGTGATATTCTGGTGCGAGAAGCCAGATGTTGTGATTATTTATCTCTTGGTTTGACCCATCTGTCGATGCTCAAATCTACGCCGGAAGCTTGTGGTGCGTGTCAAGGTCACAGTTATTGCAATCAGAATAAAATCGCTACTAGTCTGTCAACATAACGCGTTGACTCAGATCGGTTGAGGCCTGCTCTGAGGCCGAACCGGGGTCGCACGTCACTCGATGGTGGATATTATCCTTTCTCTCGAATTTACCGTTGCCTCAAGCTTCATCCCCTTCAGTGTAGGAATGCTACCCTAATGATCTGGGATGGAGACGCCACGCACTCAACTTCTGCTGAATCATGCCAGGGTGACCGATGGTACTGGGAAATGCGGCAAATTTTGAATATACGATCTTACGAACCAGTCAGGCCGGCCGGATCGATCCGATATCGTCCTCGGATGTACATATGACGTTGCGTGTAGCTACCTCGTTCGACTGACTCGCTCCAGGGTTCAACTAGCAAGTAGGCCAAGTTCTACCCCGTCCAACATGTTTCGACAGAAAAGGGCGCAGTAAGAAGCTTTTTTAAGAACGCATTCAGTAGCTTATGGGCTAGGTGTAGGTTATTTCAGTAATCATTCAGCTCATACTACGATATTAACTAGGAAGACTAATTTTCTCTACAAAATTTTTATAGAAACAAAGACTAAACAGACGACCCCACCGTGCCAATGAAAAACTTTTTCTGTTTTTGCCTATGTTCTTTGAGGTGGTCGGTTCTCCTGTGTTGTCGTCGTCCTCATGATGGCATGAAATTGGGGTTGACCTCTGAGGGAGAGAACATGTAGAAGACTGGTGTAATAGACGCGCTTGGATTGCGTGTGGTGGGGCTGGTACTAGTTTGCACGCCATCATTGAAGCTGATGCAGAACGTAAGTTGGTAGCACGTGACCACGTGTATGCTTTGACGGGGGTGGAAACGATGAGGCGGTGTAACGGGGCTGTGGCACACCTGGAGGAAGTGGCAGACGAGATCTGCAGAGTAAATTCGGGGCGTGTCCGTTGATTTTGAGGAGATAACAACCTTTGGGCGGGGAGCTTGAGGGTAGCTTGCGTTCGCGCCAGGTTGACTCGGAACTGGGAACTCATATCGCCAGAGGAACACGTTCGCGGTTAGTATGGAGAACAGGAACGCCGACTCAGTGACGTACCACGTAGCAGTTCTTGCGATAAGCTGCAGGTCCGTCAAATTGACAGAGCTTACTACTAACTGTCTCAGGTCGTAGGACAGAATCAAATCAAGTGAAACTGGCTTCGCGAAATACCAAAATTTGTTTATTACCGCAATACATAGCATCCCGGTTGCAGCAACAAGCGAGTTATCAAGAGGCAGCCGATCATTGACGAATTTGGGCCCAGGACACTGCGTGATGCGTCACCGTGCGTGACGCCGAGATGATTCAGACCCCGAACATTCCCTGATCGATGGAAGTGGGTCGGTGAACGACGAGGCACCTGTGCCAAGCCCTGCCCGTCGCCCATAGCGGTAGTATGGATCCGATTGGCTTGGGTCAACTGCGCTTTGCAGGGTCCCAAGCTAAGGCCAGGAGAGGCTGACCCCTACAAGGATCACATTATCTCCGGCCTTTCTGCGCACACGTTTGTTTAACCTGGAACCTTAAATCAACGATAAGAAGCACCCGACAGCATACGCTTCTCGCAGGTGAGGCATCCTAGTCTCGGATTGGTGGCACGATCAAGAGAAGGCACTGGAATCTCCAGCTCCAAGATTGCACCTTAGCACTCAAACGTTGCAGCTGATGTGAGGTTCGAGTCGTTCCTTGAGTCTTTATAGTTTCGAGTCGTTCGTTGTGACCTACTAATATCTTGTGTCTTCTGCGACCTCTCTTCGAACATGATTTCTAGCGAGACCTCATCGAAGGGCGTAGTCGACATCGCACCTACAAATCCCATACCGCTCGAAGGCGGTTCAGAGAACGCGTTTTGTACCGCCCTTAACGCCGTCCCGCTCCTGCTTCCGACGTCCGACGCGTCCTCGATTCCCGTGAATCTTTTGAATGTCTCCGGCTCTTCGGGGCCTTCCAAGCATTGTGTGGTGTCAAGTAATGGTCCCATAGAGGATCATGACGTTGTAGTTGCGTACGTCCTTGATTCCAAGGGCCCGCTGGTGTTTCGTTTCTCACCCTTACACCAGGGTCATGGGCTCCACGGGGGCAGGAAAGAGCACAGTGGGTAATTTGATACACGACGTTCTATGGATCAGGGGTGCTAAGATATTCATAGTTCGTTAACATAGCAGCTGGGAGGGAGGTGGTCGCCGTAGGCTACAACTTAAGATCCCAGACAAGAACCGTGCAGCCTGTTCGCTGTTATAGCCCGGATGGTCGGAGGAATATTGTCTTGGTGGACACCCCCGGGTTCGATGACACCCACCTTTCTGATGTTCAAGTTCTAAAAATCATTGCCAACTGGCTGAAGGAGACGTGAGTGAATGGATATTTTAATGCGATGCTGTCCTGATTCTGCGCCGACAGGTACCAGAACAATATCAAGCTTTCTGGTCTTCTTTATTTCCACCGTATTTCGGACGTCAGATTCTCGGGGACCCCTCTGAGGAATCTATCTGTGTTCAAGGACTTGTGCGGCGACAAGAACTTGCGCAACGTTGTTCTCGTCACAACGATGTGGGACGAGCTTGAAGAAGAATTTGTCGGTGTAAAGAGAGAGGAGGATCTTCTCACGGACTTCTGGAAGGATATGATACGCCTCGGTTCCCATAGTTGTCGTTTTCAAGGAACGCAGGAGTCGGCTTGGGATATCTTGGAACGGTCATACTTGGAGACAGACCTCCAGGGACTACAAATTCAGGAAGAAATGGTAGATTGCGGTTTGCAGGTTCACGAAACAACCGCGGCCAAGACCTTGCTGAGTTTCCTCGTGGGAGGGTTTAAGAAATTCTGGGGAAGGGTACGCGCAGGAAGTCGAGGGCTATCCGGATCTAAAAAGCCCTTCGACGGTTTGCGGCGACGTGTATTCCCCGGGAGGTCATCCATATCCACACACGCCTTTTCCGAATCCAGTTCGCACGTATCTTCGCCGACGGATAGTTCAAGCCTTTTCTCACATCATCCACCTAGTCATGCTGGGAGCACTTCCTCGGGTTGTAGCATCGATAGCTGCCGCCTTACACTTGTTTCTACGATCACAGGTCTGAGGCTCGCCTATCAGGTTGCAGACATGGTCGCTATCCCGGTTCTTCGAGGAGCAATTGGTGCTGCCCTTCACGTTGCCCAGCTAATCGAGGTCAGTAATCTACCGTCGGCTGTTGTGCGCTCTGATAGAATTCCAAGGGAATGGGTGGAACACATCATGCGATCGGCGAAGTGGTAGGGCAATCCGGGTGGCTGCTAAAAGAAATTGCGCAATACGCGACGCAGCACAACTTGCCCAGAGATGCGACAAAATTGCTGAAATACTTCAAAAAGTACGTTCCCGTGTATGGTTCCCACCCAGAGAGGTTATTTATTTATTTTTTCGCCCAGAGAGCTCGAAAATGTTCAAAGCGTTGTGGTGAAGATATCGAGTAGAGGCCGTATCGCTCGTTTCTTCTTACATGATGCGGATGTTCAGGCCATCATTGCGTGCACTGCGTCAATGAAGGCAGTCTATGCTCACATTGAGGTATGGTAACCCTCAGCACCCACAGTTGTTTTTGTTAATGGAGTGAATAGATGAAGTTCGCCATGAACAATGCTATTGCGCGCCTCGAAGATCAGTTGGAGCAGATACGTAGGGACACAAAACTGGTGTGCCCATCTCCTCAAATTGACAATCTTTGGGACGTTTTGACCTTCGTGGCAGCGGCAATGTCAATGTACGGCGGTTCCCCATGATGAACTGGTAAACGGAGAACCCTCCACAGTCGCGGGATCGCAACCGGTCAATGTGTGATTAGTGGTTCATAGATATCTGGGATCCCGTGAAACAATACTGCTTGGAAAACTGGGCTCTGCAGGCCATCTCTGATACTATGAACTTCATGATTTCTGCATGCAAGTCTCGATTATCCTTACATGGTCTCCGTAAGAATACATACTCCTACTGGTCTCAGCATTATGCATCTTGCGTACCCGGGCGTAAATCGCAAAATGCAATCCAAATTATTACATAATTCTATCTTGCGACTCCGTCCGCCTGAAGTCCTGAACGTTGACGTTTCAGACTCGGAACAGTGAACACATTGGCGATGTCTGGCATTCATCAAGTTCCTCGTGATGGGCATGCTGATGCACCATATTTCCAATGCCCATAGAGGAGCGTGTATCACCTCGTGACTGCATTGGTTAGCACCGATCCCTTCCACGACGCGGTTTCGTCGAGGTTTTCATATACTACCCGAGCCATCTAGCCTATTTCCAAAACAAGAATTCCCCCGGCTGCCAGCTACTGGCGTGTAGTAGGGGATGTGATGACCTCAGTGGCACCGGCGTCTCTAGCTTGTGAATCCGACCCAACGTACTACCACCCTGTTTGCTTGTCCCTCCGCCAGACCCAGAAACAGTACGCTATTCAAGCCGAGTAGTCCTTCAGGTAAATGGACCCTTGTTGACCCATGTCTTTGACTTACTTCTAACCAACATTCCGACGTTGAACAGAAAACTGCGCAGCGCAAGACATGGGATGGTTTAAAGTCGGTGACGCGTCCAGAGACCATTATTCCCTTACCGAAATGAGGCTGATTCTTTCCAACAGAATTTGTTTAAGGAGAAAGATATCTCAGGCCAAGGCGTAACACCCCCACGCCAGCTAGACACAGAGTCATCACCGCAACGGGATGCGGGTCATGATGCCCGACAAGATGCGATACACAGTCAGGTGGGAAACCAGGGATGTACTCACACCCAACATGACAGCCAGGCTCAGTACCAGAGTCACTCCGGCGACCAAAGTCAGAGCCAGACAGGTGGCGAGCTACAGGACAAGCTAGATCATTGTGCTCGAAGCACGACGAAGGACTGGGGTCAGAGCCACAAAACAGACGATGATGCCCTGACGCGACGGGGCGGGCCAGAAAGCCAGATGGCTAATGTGAGTGACTGGACCCGGCTCAGACTCGGACTCATTCGGGCGATTAAACACAGAGCCAGTTCATTGTTCGGACCCAGAGCAAGAGCGAACAGATAAAGACTCAGACGGGTGACCGGATCCAGAGCGAGAGTGAACAGATGAAGACCCAGACGGGTGATCGGATCCAGACTGAGAGGCATGGCGAAACGCAGAGCCAGATTGAGGACGATGCACAAAGTCAAACCTGGCATAGCACGCAAAGTCAGAATGGCGATGGAATCTGTAGTCAAGCCGGTAACCAAACACAGAACGAGGTAACCGAGAGGATGCAAAGCCAGGCGGCCGACCAGGTACAGGATCGGAAGGGTGAAATGACGTTGGGCACGACGGTCGACCAGCGTCAGGTCCAGATGGTAGACCCGGCACAGAAGGATGGTAAAATGGGCAGCCAGATTACTAGCCAAAGCCAAAGCCAGAGTTGCGACCAGACGCAGGCGAATAGTCACTCACCGGACGAGGAACATGAACTTCCGGGGAGCGAGCGTTCTTCTGTGGTAGAGATAGTGGCCCCAAATGAAGGTAGCTCGAATCTGTTCGTACTTGATGCGCATAAATTTCCACTGCGTGATAACTAACCTGATCTCCCCAGAGCCACAGCTCCAAAACCCCTTGGAAGGATAGCGGTGAGATGGATAACGAGTGGTCGAGTTTCCTCACTCATATTCCTGCGATTTCTTAAAGGGTCTATTTTCGAGAGGGAAGCCCCAGAAGCGTTACGGAGACCAGAGTGAAAGCACCTCGCATCAGAAACTAGGCCCAGAGCGAGAAATCGAAGAGTTTACAAAGTTGACGGACGTTGAAGACCTCAAGGAAGACGATGTTGTAATAGCGTGAGTAATGAAAATCCCCCCAATGAAATACCTGACTCGGTCTTCCCCAGCGTGATGGGCCCAACGGGTTCTGGGAAGAGTACGGTGAGACAATCGAAAAGTGGTCGGCTTTCATCACTCATATTTGCTTAGCTCGTAAGCTCTGCCAGCGGGTGCGAGGCTGTAGGAGTGGGTAGTGGGTTGAAATCGTTTACGAGTGACGTGCGTGCTGTCAGATTCCGAGACCAGAAGAGCGGGCGATTTGTAGTGCTCGTGGATACGCCGGGATTCGACGACACGTACAAATCGGATCTCGATATCTTGAACATGATTTCGGAATGGCTCAGCTCAAGGTAACGTATGATGCTTGCTACTTGCGCTTCCTACATTCACCCTCACTTGAATAGTTACAAGAAAAACAAACTTCTCTCTGCGATACTGTATTTACATCGCATTACCGATAACCGCGTTGCTGGCACTTCCCTGAAGAACCTTCGTGTATTTCGAAAGCTCTGTGGAGACGACGCTCTGGAGAAAGTATACTTCACTACGACAATGTGGAATGAAGTTACGGAGGACGTCGGAAACAGAAGGCTAGAAGAACTCAAGTTAGTGTATTGGAAAGCAATGCTCAATCACGGCGCCCAAGTACTTTGTTGTGACGGCATCAATGGCTCTCCGAAGGAACTCGTTCAAAAGATCGTCAGGGACGAAGATAGTCGCCGCCGGAAGGTGTTACTTCAAGAAGAAATGGTTGAGCTGCGGAAGGAAATCAAGGAAACGGAAGCCGGGCGGGAACTGTACTCCCACCTGGAGGCTATAGTTCAGAGACAGACGGAGGTCATACGAAGGATCAACGAGGCGAGGATGGGGGTTCGAGACCCGCAGTCGGTGTCGGAGCTCGAGGGACAACTTGCGGACCTGCGGAAACAGATGGACAACATGCTCCTCGACATGGAGAAATTGAAATTACCGCGGATGAAGCGTTTCTTTTCTCAAATACGCGACCCATCTAAAGCGTTGCGTTCTCTCAGGCTGTTCTCTTAAGGCTTTGAATCTTGAGCTTGAAGCCTGGACGTTCATATACTTGGCTTATTTGTCTGCAAACTCGGATATGATATGGTGTAGGATTACCTTGTTACGACAGCTGGCTTTGTACTTCCCCTCGTAATTTTCTCGTGACACTGGACCATCGAATGAATTTTAATTTGCGCCAGTTTCCCCTCAATGGCATAGAGTATGATGGTCTGTGCGTTATTTTGACTGCGCCGCGTTTCCGAAAATCAGATGTAAATGCATGCATGCGATGACATGCGCAGAATAGACTCGGATGGTTTACTAACTGTATGGTAGTGGGTATCGACGTTCGTATTGAATGATGACCATTTCTCAAGTTCTATTACAGCAAAGCGTAAACTAAATTATGAAGTAAAGCAATAGTAAATGTGACTTGAACTCGACGGCAGCTTTAACGCTCCTATTAATCCAGGATATCTCGATTGACGGTAAGATCAGCTGGCAAAAACGTACAACGATCCCGGAGCCCAAGCGGTCAAACCTGAGCTTAAGAATCGTGAATCTTCTATTAGCTTCTAAGGAGTTCCCATACAGCCTTCCAAGCTACGTCTGGCTCCCCTGGCAAAGTTCTTCATGTACCTCGAATCTACCTGTTGGGTTATGAGGATGGTTCCACTTATCCACAAAGCCTGGATCTAAGTCTCACGATCGTGATGTCGGGAATCTTGGCCGAAGTTTTGTCATAGTTAATGAAAAGCGCAAACGCTGCAAGCATCTCTCCTTGATCTTTGGAATACAGGGCAGCTCGCCGAGGTGATGTTTTTTCGGTTCAACGTCCGAATCGGTTTCGACTCAATCTGTGGGTAATCTTCAGCAACTCGTGCAAGGGACGATGTATAGAGAAGTTTACTTTGTTCAGACTGGAGAATCATTCTTCGATCTCCCTTCCTGCATCGATACCGCACCCTGTTAGGAATGAAGGTGTATTGACGGATACGATGCTTTTTATCCCTTCTTTCAACACCACCTTTGCACCATCGTCTAATGCACAACGAATGCTTGAACCTTCTCAATGCCAGTTTGCTGGTCTTTTCTTGAGGTGGTCGTACCTGGTTACTTCTCCGGTGAACTGAGGTAGAGATCAGATATCCAACGGCGATACCCCACCTAACTCCTTCCGCATCCTGTAGGCCCTACTATACTGTTGGACGACACATCGTTAATAAATTGTGACGGCGACTTACAATACCAGTGATACCACAGCATCACCTCCAAATGTGTGAGACGTAGCTCAGCCTCGTTAGGATGGTTTTCCCCATAGATCAGTAACCGACGTGAGATGGGTCCAATTCTGCACTTTAGGCATAGGCATGGCTTGATAAACAAAAGGTTTCAGCGCGCAGAGCGTATGTGCCTGCTAAAGATCAGATTCGATCCGGTGCCGTGCCAATAATGCAAGCTCCGATAACAGCCCACTCGAATAGGTCCTGAAGAATCCCATACGGAACGGGTCGGGTACCAGTGACGAACTCCACTAAAAGCAGCGGGAGTTCTTGTTCATGGTGCCTACTTGAAGCTTACCGTCACGAACAATGATGCATGATAGTACGTCGTGATTTACTAGCTTGGCTTCAGCAGTAAAAAAAGAATGCCCGCGGAAACAGTAAAACCTCTTTATATAGGTTATTTGATACCTGACTTGGTATGCTTGGGATGGGTGTCTAAGAATACACCAGTCCTGAAATTCCGTGAACAAGTAGGCGAAGGAAAAAGGTACCCTTAGTTCCCAAACTGTGTTAATAATGATATTAGGCTCAAATCTATACTCACAGTACGTGGTGTCCAACACAATCGTACCAGTAAGCATGTGGACGTAAAGGTAGTATCGGTACTCAGCGAGGGGGGAGGATGAACCGACGGAAATGTTAACTAAACGACGAGACGATGTATCATCGTGTCATCATATGATGGAACATATGGTTCTTGGAGGTGGTATGAAAAGAGAGGACCTGACGCGATCTGAGCACAACACGGCATGACTTGGGTCACAGTGCCACGTTGCATGCGACGCGGGAGGCAGCGCAGGAAACGGCGTGATGACCTGGCAATACATCTTTGTTGTCGTGTCATCGTGGTACGGAAAGGAAGAGCGGCACGAACCTGAGAGGGAATGAAGTGGCGGCACGAAGATGCAACGTCACGTCAGGATGCCTTCACATCGTTTTGATATCGGCAGTGGTAGGGATTTCATAGAGGAAGGGGAGAGAAGGGGATTACGAGGTGACCAGAATGTGCGAGCAGACTTGGACGATGCCACAACGGGGCGAGAATCAGATCCTCGAAGCTTAGCGAATCAGCGCAAATGAGGTAATCAACGAGTGTAACCGGTTCACGTTCTACGCCATAGGTCTTGAGCCGTTTCACTATTGCGCCACGTTCAAAGGTGAAACATGCACCACAAATTCCTCTGCGGAGTCTCAGCCTGAGTATGGCAAGTTGATTTAACTCATTGTTTCGTCTTTTCGTAACTCTTGCATTGACTGCCAGAAACTTTTACTGTACCGGGGAAGCGTGCTCCCGAACCGCAGGAAGCGATTATAATCCAAACTGACTCTTCAGCCTCGTCTGGTAACGAACACGATTCTGCTTTACAGTAGATAGGTGGGTTAATTTCATGCGCTGATCGGCATTTATCATCTATACTTCCAGCCTCGTTTACAACCACCCTGAAGAAACAACAACGTTCATCAGCCTCGGTTCAATTTTCGAACTTTGATGCTGTACCGGTCTAATTATTCATGGCTCACTCGCTCGTTTCAAATTTCCAATATCAAATTAGACTCTACAACCGCCAGGCGGGTCTTTCACAAGACACCAATCATTGTGGAACGGACTGACTGGGCTTGGAACTTCCTTGTAGTGACTTATACCTTACTAGTGATGATTCTGGTTAGAGCAACCACGGGACCCGGTCGTGCACGCACTCACTGTGACCGGGTATATGCTCCAACAACCACCCGCATGACGAAGAAGATCCCACCAAGAACCTGGTATTTCAATCTGTTTACCATTCTATGCTCACTGACACGTGCTCGCATGGCTAGCGTGAAGCACAGACAGACGTAATGCAGGAGAAAAAAGTGCTAGCATTTTCAGGTTGCTACCTGGTGCATCAAACGCCGATTCATCATATACAACAAACCTTCCATCCGAAGCAGAAAAGCTCGTGAAGCCCAACATGCAGGATATGGGCCTCCTCAGGCGGCCAGGCGATGTATATGCAAGTACGTGCTCCATCCGGACTGGCGGACTCGTCACCCTATATGAGTAAAGGCTATCATCGGACACTACTTAGAACTTCACATCTAATCGAGTTCGAAGGCCTGAAAGATGATCGCGTATGTGGTGTAATTCCCAACGATCAAAGAGTCAACCTAAATCTCTTTAACTTGGAATCTCGTGGGTCCAACGGGCTCTGGACAGAGTGTGGTAGGACTAGCAACAAATTGATGTGTTTAATCGTTCACATTCTCAGTTCATGCACCCTCGAAGTAAGTCAGAGGCCTCCGGAGATGGTAATGGGTTGAAATCGTGCACAAATCGGATTTTTTATTCCAGATTCGGACACCCACTGGCAGAGAGTGGTCCTGGTATCCCGGGTCTCGACACATCCCAACATATCGTCGGACCTCAACATACTGGAGACGATTCTTCGTTGGCAATACCGTCAAATTTTCGGAATCAGAAAGCTGGTGTTGGCCGAACACCGGGTTTAAAATCCAAATTTAAAACTGGAGTGGATGCCTTGGGCGTGATTCCAACTGACGCAACCCATAATGTTTATTAGCTCATGCTTCTCGCCTCGACTTTGATCCTCCACAGTTATCACATGGAACATCTCTCTGGGATCCTGGATTGCATCGAATAACAAACAACCGCGTAGCTGTTAAGTCCTGGATTCGAAAACTACCAAATGTTTTTCGAAAGTCGTTGGGAGAAGACACTCTACGTAGTACGTACACCTCGCCACGATGATACTGGATGAAGTCGAGGCGAGCGTCAGTAAGTAACAGCTAGAGATGTTCAAGGCAGATCACTGGAAGGCGGTAGTCGACCAGGACGCCTAAGCAGCTCACCGGAGGAGCTGAAGACTAGAAGTCGAAGCACCATGGGCTGGTAGGTGCTTATTATTGGACTCGTATTGCTGTTGACCGGATCAAGATTCACGCTACAGTACTTATACGGCATGGCTTCACAGCCTGCGCGTTTTAACGGTTTGTGCAGCATAACCAGTGGGTGACTCGAACGTTGTCAGGGCTTCGCTGAGTCTGTTCAGGGAGATGAGCGATTGCGAAATCGGCCTGAGCCCTGCAGGGGAAACGAGTCCCGGTATGTCAACCCATGCATGGCACCACATTACCAGTAGGTATCTGACGAGATGATAAACATTCAACAAACTATTGCGAGTACTTAGAGATTCAGCACCAATGATCAGCACTTCGGTGATGCATGTCGTGTTGGAATGCAGTTACTAGGGCTTGACTAACCACTGTATCTCAGTACGCGATGAGCAACCTCGAGTTCCAGTGTTTCCCGTGTAAAAGCCAAAATGTTGTCAAGTATTAGCGATTTGAAGAAACATCCTTGCTGACCAGTCAATGGTGCCTGAGAAAACCTTTCGTTGCGATGCTATTAACAACACGGACTTTGGATAGCATCTCTGTTTCAGTATATTAATAAGGTGGGAAATTTTGATACCGATGAATCATTGGCATGAATATGGTTGATTTCGCCACTCCTAGGCCTCAAGGCGTCTCCCTCATGCTCGTGCAAAGCAGATGAGTTGCTCTCACTCATGGTAAAGACGACAATTCGAATCTGGTATTTCCTTTAATCAATGTTCCAGGTCGAGTTTCCTTTGTTTTGCAATGACCGTTCTGCATCTCGATTCGGTTATCCAGCCTCATCACTGTGTGTGGATCGGGTCATTGATCTGATCCACACGCCTCTTCTTCCACCTGCTTGGTCCGGTCTTCGCGCTCCTCGCATCCTGGTTCATGTTTAATTTCCTGATGAGACTGCACCATGTTTTCACTATTTTTGCACAATTGATTATGCATCTATGGCGTGTGCACGTACAAGGTTCCATGAGACGGAAGCCGATACGCCTTTTGTGGACGTTCATATGCTGGTGCGACAGGGAATCTTGCAACGATACTTTCCGCTGCCACATTATAATTCATCTTACATAAATTCTTGGTCTTCTGCGATAGTTGCCGCAGACATGTCGATTCCCCTCATTCTCACACGAAGAAGCACCCCGATGGAGCCTTCCGAGACCCTTGTTGCTGGCTGGCACATGCCTTCATTCCCGATGCTCTAGAACCTGAAGCATCGGCAGTATATTCTTATACCCCTATTTTATCAGCCCATCTTTGCTGGCGTGTTCGTCGGGTACCCCGGTATTGTAAGGCTCCATCCCATGCTATCTTGCGGTACCTCCCTGTTCCGATTGGGACTTTCCAGCGAATTCCAGAGCCCACACCCGTGTTGACACAGAACGCCGATGCAGGCTATAGCTGAAATGATCTCCCAGGCCAAGTCCTCTGACACCATCTTAATTATGATCATCCACCCACAATCACTCAGCAGTAAACCTCAATATAGGATTCTCAAACCGGTTCAAGCCACCTACTCATACTCTCCAACTTGAAGTTCGTTGGTTGTGGAACGTTGAGATGCTAGCATGAACATGGCCACATACACACGGACATACATTATCTAGGCAAAAGGTCGTCAGATAACAACATTACGCAATTAGCCATGCACCCGAGGAAAATGGACAAGTTAGTCGTTGGATTCCGCAGGAGTCCAGACTTGTTAATGTATCAAACTTAACTTTGTATTATGTGGACCCTACTATATGGTGCCCAATCTGTTTGAACATTCGCAAACGTGCTTTGTGCACGACTTGAATCTAGAAGGATTGATCTGTCCTGTTAGAACGTTGATGAAACAGGAACATATTGCATGGCCCTACCACTGCTTCGGACACGGGCATCAGAAGACTGAGGGAATTTGATGATGGCGAAAGGCGATGGATGATAAGTACATACCCAGCGGGAGAAACGTTCATCGAGACTGTGTGATAGTGTTGTCGTCAATGACGCATTTCGATAATAGTGAATATCAGCCATAGTTGACTGCAAAAATGCTAAGATGACCCAGACGGGCGGGCAACAGAATAGGACCCATGATACCGAATTTCTCACCAGCTCTGACTGTGGCAAAACGATACAAAACAAATCCTGGGGAATCGATCCCGACATTGATGGAGGAACCCCTGGTACCTACGACCAGTGTCACCCGCCGACAGTGCTAAATAATGAGCCTTGAAGCTTGAAGCTTGATGTGCCACCCAACCAACAAAAATGACTCAGTCCATCATGATTCTGGCGAGTGGTAGGCGAGCCCGATGCACTTGGCCTTTGCTTACCTGCATCATTGGAGAATTCATGACGGGCTAGCCATGGTAGAGATGTCATAAATGGCCTCAAGTTAAACGAATGGGAGACTCAATTAAATGGGCGTGGCATGCCGACAAGCTTGAGCTTGATCGCGATTCGGACGATTATCAAAATCAGCTCAGTTAGGAATCTTCGATCAGTGCCCCGATCATGGTAGTGACACCAAATCCCTGGGCTGCAGTGTGCATGCCATGTGCATAACCACAAGGTAACAAGACGGCCAAAAATCTGGCTGCAATGTCACGGTATTGGGTGTAAAGAGCACTGGTGTCAGTGGCATGGAAAAGAAGTACTGGCATCCATTGAATGAATGCCAGGCTTGCTGCATACCCGGGCTGTCACGGTGTGTGTTCTGTATGTGCATCGGAAAACATAAAAATGGGTGTACGCGGCTGATGCAAAGGGACAGATATAATAGTATGGTACAGCACGATGATCCGAATGATTCAGATCCCCGTGGAAATGCAAATTGAAAGAGTATAAATGGCCACACGCCGTCGGCCAGCAAGCACCACGTTTTACTCATAACATCGCCGTCTGGTGTGCTTATCAGGTTTCGTGTAAAATACCGGAGTCTGCCATGGGAGGATGCTAATGGGCGGCCTGATGCAAAGAGGTCTCGAGTCCGTCTTGGTGTAGCCTTGAATCTGTCAGACACGTTGTCGCAGATACTGCCCGCGACAGACCCGATCGAGTCGCGAGGTTGTGCCTACAAATTATAGCAGTGCGCGAAAACCCCCCAGTGTCAGTCAACACCTCGGGAGTCGGAGTTGAGCTTGGGGCTCAAAGACCTGAGTTGCATATATGAATGTGGCACGCAGTACACGGCCTTAGTGAGTCGGACAAGATCGATTGTATATCATGATGGCTTCAAGTTATTGGCACAGGACCGGCGCCGCCCACTGCGATTTCCTGTGGCCCACTCTAAGGGCGGCCATCACGACAGGAAACCCAAAGTTGATGTGAAACTAGTATATAAGCCAGCTTCCCCGCCCATGCCGTTGAAGCCTGAACGACGCGACCTTTCCTTGCTGCGGCCAGGCGTTGAACCAAACTACTTAGAGGAGCGCTCATTTGCCCAGTTTGGTGGCCCGTTATTTCTCTTCCCACTGGCAGATTCCGAGCGGGTGCTGATTTGGTTTTTTTTGTTCAACCATACATAGCAACATGGGTTGCGTGTAGACCCTGCGTCTCCTAATTCCTGAACGACTTCCTGTTCCCCTACAATGTGGTTGATCTCACTGAAATTGGATTCAGACTCGGCAAGCACAGACAAGGCTGGTCAGAAGCCCTCGGAATGGACCACGCCCATGGAGCTCACCAACTCGATGCACTTCTTTTCACGCTAATTGACGGCCTGCCGCCCCTTATCTCTCCATCAATCTGCTGGCCACGCCATTATCTTCAGATTGTCCCCTTTAAGACCAGCCAATTTGCACATACTCTGGCGTTGTTTGGAGAGCAACAAACGAGGTGTCGCTCTGCTGCGCTTCATTAACTGGCCTGCCATGCCAATGTCCGTGCATTGTCGTACGTGTGGAACCTGCCAATTGGCATGATCTTTGCCAATGCAAGGAGGACACGAGGTACGATCAGTCTCACATAAAACCTGAGCCTTGTTCAGCGAAAGTCGAGTCAGAATCTTGCTGCTCACCGACCTGTCCAAATCCCAGAAACTATTCACTGACGAAAACTCGACTACCATGGACTCCCCTCATACCGACAATGGCCCTCGGAGAGTATAGTAAGCATTTTTGGTCGCTTCTTGTAGACACAAGCTCATCACTATGTCGACTGTTTCCAGTGCCGATGCTTCCTTATACAAGTTACAAAGAGATCGGTTGGTATCCACGACAAACATTTGGTGTACTTTCGCTGATGGTAGAGCGTACAGGCTTCCCAAATACTCCCCCACTCAGCCAATCAATAACTCGTCAACAACCTCATCAAGGCCCCACTACAACCTGCATCAAGCGACAATTACTGATCATACTTCCACTGCGTACACTCCCTCTGATTCCCAGTTGTCTAGAAACGATCTTCCAGAGTCTACTCCATACAGTCCTTTGACCTTCCGCTCCTACCCTACTTCCTACACTCCACGCAATGCAACCACCAACAATTACCAGTCGCGCTCATCAGGTGATTACAAAGTTCCCGACAAATCTTCTATGGTGAGTCGGTACTTCTACCTCTTGCTGTTGCTTGCTTATGCGGTTTTCCCACTGTATAGATGGTGAACGCTGGATATTGCGCATACTCGACGCTGGATTACTGCTCTCCGCCGAGTCACTCCCTGACGAATGATATCCGTCCGCAGAACTACGCGTCTTATCGCGACGAAGAAACCAGGCCACTCCGCAGCGATATGCCCGTGCCGTATAGCGGTGTACATGCGCCATATGCTGGCGCTCCACAAACCTCTTTCCCTATCCCTTCAAGTTTAGAGTTGTGCGCTATAGCTCCGTGTCACTCAGCAAAAGTGCAGCCTGCACTGAGAGACCCGGAAGAAAGCCTCTGTACGACGGGAACCTATGCTACGTACATACCCCTTCCGCCAGCCTGGTCTTTTTCGCCTAAAGAGACCACGTCACATGGTTGCCAATGCCACTGGGTTGACGGGGATGATAGCGTATGTGGACGTTGGGTCACGTTCGAGACCGTTCCAGAACATCTCGCTATTCACGGCATCATTAACTTGCCATACGATCGCCTCGTGTTGTGCAAATGGTCCGGATGCACACAGTT
>JBBPLQ010000196.1:0-39614 GCA_038089855.1 Royoungia palumana
GATTGTCGCCACGCTTCTGAAACTAGTCAAGCAATGCGACGAGTTTGTAGCACCGGCGGCTATTCGCGTGCTTTGTTCCCTCCGTTCAGAAGGTTCGGACATGCTGAAACATTAACAAGCCGAGAACGGTATCATTGACATCAATTTGCAGACGAATTGCGGACGACAATGCTACAGTTTGGGATACTCTCTACATTCTTCGATACGCTCGACTCATGTTCTGAGGAGGCCAAGAAAACAGTGTGCGATGCATTGGTCGTGTTTGCGGAATACGGTATGACTGTTCCGACTTGTGATCGATTTTTCCTGTGATAAATTTCAACGAAAGGTGATGTCCGAGACGCGTTACACATGGATGGATACCTGCAGAGACTCGCGAAACAAGCACAGAGCCATGTTCCGAGCAAGCGCGACAGTGCTATCATTGCTTTGGTGACCCTCGGGAATACTGAAGGTGCGGCGTTTTCTGCCTCGTTAGAAATTCAGTGTAATAACCCATCCGGCCCGTAGTGAAGACCGCTGTGATGAATTCCATCGATATAGCGGGAACAATACGAGTCCTTATCGGTCAGCTCAAGCAGAAAGTGACTGCACTGTCAGCCGCCTCGGCACTGGCGCACCTTGTAGAGCTTGGTGGGTCTGACAACTCTTAGTGAGGAAGTTCGCTTATACCGCCTGACCAGATGATGTCGCCCTTATAGTGTCTAAGGAAGAGTCCGGTACGAATGCTTCTATCGTAGGCATGCTTCGGAATCGATGGTTCGACGGCTTGCGCGGGGAAGATGGCCTTCAAGTCCTATCTGAATTACTTGAATGTGGTCAGTTTCGTATGTGTTTTGCTTTAATCAAATCTCCTGATTGGTTCCATTCCCAGAACGGTTGCGATCTGCCATCCTGAAAGCTGGTGCTATCGACGCGTTGCGTGGAATGATCGACCCTACAAACTACGGGAGCACTTATGCGGCTTTGCATTATTTTCGAGTCATTGCAAGTTTTGGTGGGCCGCCTTTTTTACCACCTTCAGTGTCCTCGAAGGATGAGGATGGGGCTGGAAATGCACAACCGAATAGCGATATGTTGGACTTGGTTCAACGCATGGTGAGCGTGTTGCGAGTCCCACGTAGGAGAATCCAGAGAATCGCAGTGGACACTCTGCGATCCCTCTCTGCAGAAGGTACGCGCCCTCGGTGTTTGACAACATGTGTAATATTTATGACTCCACGCAGCGGATCTACGCGCTACAATGGTTACTAGTCTGTTAGATCTACTCAAGGGTGAACGACATGCTAGTGTGGTTGACGTTGTGAGCACAGTGCTGGGGTTCCTGGCTACGGACAGTATGTGGTTTCCTCTTCATGGAGGACCGAATTCTCATGGACGGGTTGGTTCGGATTCGTTTGCAGAGTTGATTCGTGACAAGGTCCTGGCAGAGGACGCGTTCTGGAACCTGAGTCATGATTATTATGATGGCTTACCGAGGTTGGAATACAACAACAAGGGTAGAGGTCCTCATAAGGGTGCGTCTCTCTTTGATTCTTCTCTGCATCCCCATTTTCGTCCCTTGATTATATTCTCGGTGACTGGACTGACAGTCGCTCACTGTAGCCGAGGTATATGCGTCTGTCGGGCGTTTGATCAAGCTGATGCAGGTGCATGAGAGCGACGAACCCACGAAGATGGAAGGCGAAAGGACAGGCTCAGGGGCCGATGCTGGGGACAGGTGGCTTGAACCCGTTTCATATGAGCTTGAGAAGAATGGATGGCAAGGAATATATTGAGTGGCAGCAGCGGTGCGTACTCAGCACTGTCGCGTTGGGTGTAGAGAGATCTATGGCAAGAGGGGTGATGTAACTCGTCTCTATTCATGCGCATTTGTTGGCCCAGGATTCGAGTGAGACAGTGCATCTAGGTTGTAATGCTATTGACTCGGTAAGTAACATGTAAGGGACAGAATTCAGATGCAGTGTAACATAGTGGTTTGCTTATAGTCTCGAAGGTTCCAATCGCAGAAGCTGCAGGCTGCCTGCTTGTACAATACCGTACTGAGGCCGTTCACGCAGTCACTTTCCTGGACATACATCGTGAAGTAAGACATAAATGCGCAGAAAATGGACTTATATTCTCGATCGTCATTGTTGCTTTACCTGTCCCTGGTGATGGTCCCTTGCTACCGCGCGAGGTAGAGACGAGTCGTCGATTGGGAAACCATCAGTTGCACGACTGAATAAACCCAGACGGTCTGGGACTGTCACGGTGACGCTTACAGTCGGGTATTATTCTCACGCTGGTATCGACTTACCACATCGTTTTTCACCTCGGATGCGCCGCATCATCGTGTCCGACGACGAGCACAAATCACTGATCGAACTCGTGGAGTCCAAAGACGATGTGAATCGGGATAAGAACAAGGACGACCTAATATTCGAGGAGAACAAGAAAGACGACTAGGAATCGATGAAAGTAGAAAGTAAGTCGAGTGCGATCATGTCGCTAATGCAACTGTCACGTCATTCATGAGTCGGTAACTGTTACTAACAAGCTCACGCCCGCCACGCGCGCAATCGCTCATTGCTGAAATCGCAGAGATCATGCAGAAGTGAGTTTGCATGCAACCGTGATGGAGCTGAAAGGCTTTGTCAGATTTGACCGACACAACGATCATAATATAGTATTTATCCGACCAACATCCAAATGACAGCCGCACGTCCTTTCGCAAGGTTTCACACTACCTGGACCACCGTTCATGCTCGTTCATGCTCCCGACCCCACCCGATTCCTTGACTCATCAGGAAAGGGTGCATCATGTGCGAGGCGGCGCCACAAGCGGAATGAGAGACGCGCGGGAACCAGCCGTAATAAGCGTCAGGGGACTTACTTTGCTCCATTACTTCTCCCATAACCGGTTAGCTTTAGGACAAGGTGCTCGGACCCTGCCGAGCATGGATTGAATCCTATAAAGCGAGATTGTTTCTCAACCTCGTCTTCTTAGACCTGTGCAATGGCGCCCGTAGCAACTCCTGCGCAAGGAATTTCCAGCGTCATCTGCAGCCTCAAGTCCTCCTTCTACGAGGCGCCTTCTCGTGTGCCATCTACCCTTATCGATATTTTGTCCAACGCCGCACAGCAATACCCGTCGCACGAGCTCAGTTTCATCACTTCCTCCGCTCATGACTCATCCACGCAAACCAAGACCTTCAGCGCCTTCAACCAGAGTGTACGTAACCTTGCTCGCGCGCTTGTCGAGTTGAACAAGCCTGCCGGATCCATCATCCTTATCTACTTGACGGAACATGAGGACAACATGACTGCCGTCTGGGCATGTCTCCTTGCTGGGTACATTCCCTGTTTACAGCCCGCCCTCAGTGCACAGCAAGCTCACAAACAGGCACACATTGCCCACATCGCCAACATCACTCGCTCGAGTACCTGGGTCACCAACGAGGCTGGCGTGGATCAGATAAAGTCTATCTCCGGATTGGAGGTCCACCTCTTATCTGAGCTTAGGATCGCGGCCGAGGGCTACAATGTACCAACTGATTGGTGCGCTCGAACGCTCGAACCTGACGATGAGGCGATCCTCTTTTTGACTTCGGGATCAACCGGTTTCTCGAAAGTCGTAGTTCACACCCATAGAACCATCCTGGCCGCTTGCTCTTCCAAAGGCATGGCTTATGGATTGACTTCTGACTCGAAGTTCTTGAACTGTAAGTTCTCCCGTCCGCGTTGTTATCTCCGTTTGATTCTTGATCGACAGGGGTTGGTTTCGACCATGTTGCCGGTTCCCTCGAGAATCACATGACACCTCTCTTGTATGGGGCATCTCAGCTCCATGTCCACTCCTCGGTTATTTTGTCTGATTCACTACGTTTCCTCCAATTAATTGAATCCAACACGACCAATATCACGTTTGCTCCCAACTTTCTTCTTGCGAAGCTCACCCGGGATTTGGAAAAGAGGACGGACCTTTTCGGGACCTTTAACTTATCCTCTCTCAGACGCATTAACAGCGGTGGAGAGGCAGTCATATCGAAGACTATGAAGGCCTTCGTTTCCGTGTTGAAGAACCTCAGCAATGACCCTGCAACGCTGTCCTTCGTGATCTCCGCTGGTTTCGGTATGACCGAGACCTGGTAAGTGACATCCTTAAGGTAGGACACCCTTGTGACGTGTGTCTCTGCAGTGCGGGTTGCATCTACAACTCCACCGACGTCTACACATTCGAACCCAAGTACAAGTTCCTCCCACTCGGTGTGCCAAACCCAGGGTGCGAGATGCGTATCGTGAACCTTGAGGATGGCGTGACCGCCCGCCCCGACGGTGAGAGTGGAGAGCTTCAAGTTCGTGGACCCATGGTGTTCCTCCGGTATTATAACAACCCCGAGGCGACTCGGTCATCCTTTGTTGAAGGTGGTTGGTACCGTACGGGAGACGTCGGTATCATCGAAGATGGTTTTCTAAGACTTGGCTGTCGTATCAAGGAAACCATCAGTGTCCACGGCGCCTCGTACGGTATTCCCGAGTTCGAGACCGATCTCCAGGCCGCGGAGGGTGTTACCCACTCTTTCCTTGCTGCAGCACCCTACCTTCCCCCTGGGCAGCAAACCGAAGATATCATAATCTTCTACTCGCCTACTTTTGGCTTGCAAGCCGAGGATGCTTCTACCAGACTGTCGGTGACCCACCGCGCGCTTCGTGATATCTGCATCAAAATGATCATGCGTCCTCCCCAACTTATTATTCCTATTCCTCTCGACCAGATGGAGAAGACAACTCTTGGCAAGCTCTCTCGTTCTCGTCTTCTTACCCGATTCAAGCAGGGTGAGCTCGCTAAGCACGTTGCACGTGCTGAAGAGCTCCTGAGTGGGACTCGCAGAGCCACCTTCGTCGCACCTTCGAGCAACGCTGAAAAAACCGTCGCCCAGACCGGTTGAACAAGGCACTCAAGTCACGGTTAAAGTTTGGCCGTGGAGAGCCATCATATATCGGCGATTTAAACACATCCCCATCGATTCCAAAAGGGCTTCGGGGGCTCCCTCGAAGCGTGCGGTTGTACATATTATTATCTCGTTCTCCGCGTATGCCTCGATTCATACTCTCGCCTGTTGTCTACGATAAGTCGATTATGTAACGAACGGTTGCTGATTAGTGTACTTGTAGGAATGAATTTATCCACGTACAGTACTTGATCAATCTTGCCAACACTGGCTCGAAGTGTAGCTTTTGTAGGTGTAGTGGTGAGGTAACGATTTCTGGATCATTACAACGCACGCACGGTATAGGCGATCATGACCTCAGTTCCAAGTCATCGCGTTCGAGTCGCTCATACTACAATTAAACTACCGCGCACGAACAAGAGAACGAAAGGTCACTTCCAGGCATAGGATGATAAGCAGGCGTCACCGAGGAACTGGTCATTGCGTCCATCCTGGTCTCGCTGAGCCTCCACTGAGGCTGCGAGCGACAGCCTTAGGCGTGGGCGGCTCAGAAGTATAGTGTACGGGGAGAGGGGGGTGGACACCATGTAGCGGACGTTGTTGCACGCTCCAACGCGATATGTAAGATATTTTGTGGGGATCACAGATGAGTGATGCCAGAAAAGCGACACGACAGTGTAGCCAGATAATCGGCCAAGCGCAGAACTCGTGTTAAACTCGCACGGAAAACTAGTGAAAAAACGATGCTTGAGCCGACTCAGATAGAACGAACAGGTCGAGTGCTCACCAATTTTCATCCTAAGACTGCACGATCAAAGCTTATTAGCCTAATCTGCAACTCGGGTCGCAATCTTCAGTGCCATGAAAACAGTTAAAGCTCGATAGCAATCCTTTGCCAGCGCCACTTGTGGACTTATCTGATGTACCTTTTGGACCAATTTCTCGGACCGCGCCTAACACGCACATGAGATGGCGACGAACATGGCCGTATGAGTCGCCGGCACTGAGTCATCGTGAGTCGAAAAGCTTGAATCTGTGAGAACATGGCAGGCTAACGGATACGGAACCGGTGCGTCTTGCACCGAAAGGTCGCTCGAACGAAGAACGCCGTGCCGAGAGCAGCGGTGGAGGATTGGTTAGGAAGAGCGGGTGGGTCGAGGCACCTCCATGGTTGTCGCATCTCCCAGTGGTTCTCAGTGGGGCAAAATTTGAAGAGGTTTGGTGCCGCGATCACCTGGCTTTCCATAATTCCCCGTGCACAATACGTGTGCCCAACAGCTTTGCCTCTTCTAAGCCCCACAGGCTTGCATACCCTAATGTTCGCGTAAGATTTGGAATCTCGAATGAAACGCTCCGCTCAACAGCTCTAGCGGTGACCGGTAAAATGAAGATATGAGACATCCGATTGGCCCATCGACACGATCTGAAAGTGATTGCCAAGGCGGAGAAACAGTTAGAGCCGGCTGGTTGGACGCCACGCACCGCAGTCGCCAGTGTTGGCTGACCTTCCTGGTAAGACAGGTCTGACGTAAACATGATTGGTTGCGGTGACACGTCCGCTCTTCCGTCCACTTCATCTCTTCTGGAACGACACATCCAACATTGCTTCAAACGACGTAGAAACGTCAACGTGAACGAAAACAATTCAGGTATCGATGAGCTCGTTGGCATTCCTCGTAACAGAGTTGCAGGTAGTCGTTTTCGACGCGCCTTCGTCGCAGACTGCATCGCTGACCCTCATTTTGTAGTCTCTGGCGAGCGAGTCCAGGAGAAAACACCCAGAAATTCGCGAGGTATGACAGCTCTGGATCCTCTAATACGCGCTGCTCAAGCTCAGATCATAGGCAGCGGAGAAGTCCCTCGCGATTCTCAGATCTTCTCCTGAACAAGCTACCGCTTCACTTGCATCTGGTGGGTTCGTGATTCACGTGCCTTTGCCCTCACTGTCCATGTTATCTCATTCCTGGAAGATGGTGCACAGTCCGATGATCTCCTGCGACCAGTCTTCATGGGATGTGCCACCAAGAATGCCAAAGTCGTCGCGATATCCCTTGGTTCACTTCAACGGCTCATTGCACTTAAAGCTGTCCCTCAGTCTGCCGTCCCTCTAATCATCACCACCATGAGCGATGCCATGGGTCAGGGCGTTGACATCCAACTCCGTATTCTGCAGACGCTGGTTTCACTCATAACTAATTTTCCTTGCGTCCACGGGGAACTGCTTGCTGAGGTATGTTGCGATGGTTTGACTTTTCAGAGTCATGACCTTTGAACGGATGCACAGGCACTCCTATTGTGCTTCAAGTTGCAAGACTCTCGGATTACTGTCGTGTCGTCTACTGCTGCTGCTACTCTTCGTCAAATGGTCATGTTCGTTGTCGACAAGATGATGCAAGAGGATAAGCAAGACTCTCTCAACCCGAAGCTGCTCAGAGACGTCACTCTTCCCGATGGAAATACGGCGTCCCTGGGCCCGTTTGCGACAGACGCGTACCGTGTCTTCGAGGATCTTTGTTTACTCGCCAACTCGGAGAAACCCAATTTCCTTCACCTGGACTATTTACACAAGACATTTGCCCTCGAGCTGATCGAGAGCGTCTTGACCAACTATCATGAGCTCTTCCGAAAGGTATACAAGTCTTTCGTTGGTCGCATCGCTTATCTTCGACTGTGTCACAGCACGAGCCACTGCTATTACTCCTTAGACATCATCTTTGCCCCATGCTCCTCAAGACTCTGTCAGACAGAGCCGTGTTCCCTCTTACCCTCCGATGCACACGCGTCGTTTTCCTGCTTTTGAAGCAGTTCTCATTCGAGCTAAAGACGGAAGCTGAAGTATTCCTCATGTTACTGATCAGAATGATATCCGAGGATGCAGACTCAGTTCCAGCTGATCACTCCTCGCCTCGTCCTGTATGGACACGAGTTCTAGCGATGGAGATCATGCGGGGGTATGCTGGTTCGATGTACTTGTCTACAGGCCGTAAAGGTTGATGGGATGATTTTGCAGTGTTTGCAGCGACGCGGAACTGGTCCGCAACATCTGGGATCGTTATGATGCACAAGAATTCGGTTCCAGGGTTTTTTCGTCGCTGATCAGCTCATTGAAACGTTTGGTCACTGAGAAACCCGCTCTGCTCGGAGTGAGCTCGCAAATGATGGGTGTAGGGGCACTCTCGAATGCTGACGGTGGATCAAGCTATGGTCTCGATGTGGGAGGGGTGGCGGGGATGGTAGCAAACGCGGCTGCCACAGCAGCAAGCGCAACTGTTTCTGGTGTCGTGGGGATGATGGGTGTTGGGACCGGGTTGAGTGTACAAGCATCGGCAATGAAGCTACAGTGGTATGTGTCCGCCTTCAGCTTCTCAATTCGATAACAACATTGAACGGACCCATAGCATAGATCAACTGGACAAAGCAGACTCGCCTCCAATACCGGAGTCGTATGTCTATCTCCTCGGCGTACAGTGCATTGTCTCGCTGTGCGAAGGTTTTGCTTCGTTCACAGGGCCTCTTTACACGTCCATGGTGATACAGCGTCCGCGTACAGCTGGAGAGCCTGTTATCCGTGCGCCACCAGCGCTCGATCTCGCTACACTACCTCCAGACGAACCAGCAACAAGGCATCTTCGTATCGTTCGTTCGATGGTAGACAATGGCTGGCCAGCCATTTTGGCAGCCCTGTCCTTCATCATTTATACTAACCTTTCGGACGAGCTCTTCGTTGATGTTCTCACAAGCTATCAGGCAATGACAAATGTCGCTGGAATGCTCGCACTGACGACACCTAGAGATGCGTTCCTTACGAGCCTCGCGAAATTCGCCATCCCGTCCCGTGTGGTCGCAAGCTTAGAGTCGTATATCGAACCTCCGACACCGCGCTCCGGAGTATCGTTGACAGAGAACCTAGGGTTTACCACCCCTGTACAACCCCCGGGCTTATCAGAGCGGAATCTCGTGTGCTTGAAGGTGCTGGTATCTAGTGCTCTTTTCCTCGCGGGGAGCCTTGGAGAGAGTTGGTACGGCATTATGGAGGCGCTTCAAAATGCAGACTACGTCCTTACGATGAAGGGTCTGCAACCCCCCGGGAGGAGACCAAGCGGCGTTCCTAGTACACCGGGCCGAGCAACAAGCAGTACGTCCGAAGGAGGGAAGACATCGCATCCCCCACAACCTGCGCGTCATCCGCTATTAACAGACATCGACTCCGACAATGTTCAGCTCGCCATACAACGTCTCTTTGATGCGTCCAAAAATCTAGAAGATTCAGCATTCCAGGATTTCGTGAACGCGCTGTGTAAGCTGAGCTCGGAGATGGTAGGTATGCAATCAGACGCGACGGAGACGCTCGGCGAGGCGGACAGCACGGACGAACTCGCTAGTTCTGTTTCTTCCACAGGCCTTTCTCCTCGAAATGACCTTTTGCATCGGAGGCGTGTTAGCGGTATCCATTTACCGAGGACCTTGGTGAGTTTCATCCATGCGATGGCTCATGCGGCCGCACTCATTTGTATCAAAGCGCTCCGGCGACTTTGGAGTGGAGAGACTGGGCACGGTGGCGATGCTGAACATCCATCGACTCATTTACAGGGCGCCCGAAGTTGCTTGGAACACGACCACCGGCCATCTTTTGTCGATCATCAGTCTCCCTTCTGCACCGCAGGCCATCCGTGTCCAAGCTGCCCGCGTCCTCGACGAGATATTGGTCGTCGTTCCCCGCAATTTATCCAACACCGGAGATCTCCAGGCCAAGGCTCAGCGCCGCGTGCTGGACGTTCTTTCCAAACAAATCGTGCCCGTGTCTGAGGCCGGCGCTACGGCGACAAGTACCAACGTCGAGCTACGTCGGATGGGCCTCGAAGCACTGCACCAAATACTCCAGGCGTCCGGACACACGCTTGTCGTTGGATGGGGTAATATTTTTGAAATGCTCGGTAGTGTCTGCAAGCCACCCGTGCTCATGCGGACGACCTCGAGCGATTCCGTGAGCACGTTGTCGTTGCACGATCATCGCCCCAAGCCACTTTCCCTGGGATACAACAACGAACGCGGATACACGGCCCTTGCCAAGATCGCTTTCCAGTCCCTCAAGCTGGTGTGCGATTCCGTGTCGTCGCTCTCGCCAGAAGACCTTCGGTTGTGCATCAGCACGTTGGGCCAGTTTGGCAGACAGGCAGACACGAATATCGCGCTCACGGCAGCCGAGAGTTTGCTTTGGAGCGTCTCTGACTCGATCCAGGCCAAACGGAAAGACGCAGAAAAGGAGGCAGAATACAGTGCACTGTGGATGTTCCTGCTCCTGGAGGTCCTCGGTTTATGTACCGATGCGCGTCCCGAGGTGCGCGTCGGGGCCATTCAGACGTTGTTCCGTGCCATCCAGCTCTACGGCGCGACGCTCGGTCTGGACACGTGGAACGACTGTCTGTGGAAGATCACGTTCCCGCTGTTAGACGCGATTTCCGTGGAGACGCGACGGATTGCGCCCGAGAGCGCCGGCCCACCCTCGGCACATCCGACGGGGTCGACTCCGGTTCAGGCTTGGGACGAATCAAAGAGTTTGGCGCTGCAATCGATCGGATCGATCATCGTGGAGTTTATGGTGCCCAAGATCATGCGCCTCGCATCCTTCTCGGACGCATGGAAAGTGTTCGTTGGGCACGTTCAGGACACGGTGCTGTTGGACCGAAGACCGCTCAGTGCCCCTGCGTTGCAGTGTCTCGACAAGGCTGTCGGGTCGTTGTCTGAGGCGACGGGAGATGTGACGCAGCCTCGCGTCAGTGACGCGTTGGAGTGTGCTTGGCAAGCTTGGGACGATCTCGGGAGCGCCGTGTTGGAAGGGAGCATGCTGCCCTCCTCGCCACGGAATGTCGGCGATGTGGCTGGGTTGCACCGCGCGTTCACGCAAGAAAGCTTGGTCGCGTTTCTCGACGTCGTCCGCACGATACGGCGCATGAGTCGGCAGCACATGCGTACCGAGTGGCCGTTGGCGCGCTTGACGCGCCTGATGGAAATTCTCAAAGGTGAGTCCGGTTTGTGGATGCGCTCGTTGCCGACTCACGGGGTGTGCGTCAGGCGTCCTCACATATCCTAGTTCGCCCGATTACAGACCGGATGTGGACTCGTTGACTCCGGTGCAGGTGAGTGAGAGCCCATGTCGTCGTCGCTGGGGATTTGAGATGATGGCAGGCGTCCGTCGTTGACATTGTCCAATCCATCGATCTCGCCGAGTCCGGTGGGCCCTCGCTCGTCGTGCGGGATCTTTCCGAATTCAGTTCGCTCGCGTTTTTGGTGGGGTTGAACGCGATGTCGACCCTGGGGTCTGCTCCCGGATTGCCAGCTACGTCCGTGCCTGCATCGACGCGCAAGCAGGTCACGTATATCGCGTTATCGAAAAGGACGATGCCGACGCTCGTGGAGATGTATATGCGCTTCAAGGATCACGCCGAGATATATCAAGATGGGACGCTCGAGGCCGTTTTATCGGTGAGTCGGCCTTTACTGTCGATGTCTGCACGCTGACGGGCGTATGACGCGTAGGCGTACGGGATTCCGATGAAGCTCAAGTATGAATGTCCGGCGCCGTCCAAGTTTGGCAAGGACGTCCCGCTTTGGAAGACGGCCACGACGTGCTTTTTGCGTGTCGTGACGGAATGTGTGACTGCGTTGTCGAGGTTGGGAGAAGGTGCGTCTTCCGACACGGCCTGTGGGGCGCACGTTTGATAACGATTCGGCAGCGATATCTGATACGAAAGTGGAAGCTATCTGGCGGCAGATCATCGAAGGCTTCCGGGGAGGTATACTGGCGGATTGGTACGTGGTGGCTAGAAGGACGGAACGCACGTTGCTGACGCTCGTAGTTCACTGGCGGAGACGTTCAGTCTGGAGGAACAAGAGGCGGAAGAGAACTTTGATCTCGCGTTGATCAGCTCGCTCGAGATTGATTTGATTCCTCATTTGGGCGGACCGCGCGTGCCAGACTACGTCGTCGGACAACTCGCCAAGATCCTTCATCAAGGCAGCCAGTTGTACAAGGCGTCGTTCGACGCTACGCGTCCCGGATCGCCGAATATGTCGCGCCACTCGCGGGAAGAGTTTGAAAAGGTGGATGTGGAGAGGGTGGGGAGTACGGCGCCGGGCGAGGTCGTTCCGAGGGAGCGGTTTTCGTATTGGTGTCTTGATCTGCTCTTTTTGATATGTTCCAACGTGACCAACGGTGGGTGGTGTTCGGGTGTTTCTCTTGGGTGCTGATGACAGGCAGATCAAGAGCTCGCAAGGCGGCGAGTGGCTGCGCTGTGCTTGCCGTCGCTGTTGGATCGATGCAAGACGGCGATGGTGGGGTATATCGCCGACGAGGCGCTGCGCGGTAGTTTGCCATTCCCAAGGTGATTTGCTACAAAGAGGTTGAGACGGCCTGCTGACGGACGTCTCAGAGTACGCGAAGACGAGCTGCTCTACGTGCTGCGGAAACTGCTGGCGCTACGTCTATGGCCGGGTACGCTCTGGGCTGCCCTGTCCGACGCGCCGTCCGCACACGGTGCGTCTCCGCCTGGTGTGTACGTCTGTCTATGCTCGAGACGCGTCTGACCGCGCGTGCAGCTGTCGATCCAAGTCTACCCCCGTCTGCGCTCGTGGCGGATGTGGTGAAGCGATCGTCGGTCGGACACTTGTTTTATTTCTATGCTGTGCTGTGCGAGATCGTGTCGATCCCACGTAGGACCCCGGCTGCGTGGGTGTTGGCGGGGCCGACGGATGGACAGGGTCGGATTGGGGCGCCCGAAGGCGATGGGCAGGTGGTCGAAGTGGATGCGAGGGCGTTGGCAAAGGCGTGCCTTGGGGTGCTCGGAAAAGAGATGGGTGCGGTATGACGTAGATTTACACGACAGTATGTAGGACACGATGGCTACGCGGACGGCAGGGCACTCGGTGGGGTGGGCACGTTCTCGCCGACATCGCCCTCTTTTGCGCCCAAGACCTCCAACAAGTCCCTGCGGCCAAACATGTGCGCTGTTTCGATCGCGGTTGGTTTGCCGAGTCTGGGATCGGCGTTGGCGGCGATGAGGGCGCGGACGATGTCCTCGTGCGCCTTGAAGACGGCGCCTGCGACGACGGACTGACCGCGGTCGTTGAGACGATTGGGGTCCGCGCCGCGTGCGAGGAGGGCGTCGGTGAGAGACGCATGGCCGGCGTAGGCTGCCAGCATGAGGAGGGTGTTTCCTGTGCGAGTTGAGCTCGGGGCAGGGCGATTCGAGATCGCACGCACCCTGAGGGTTGGTGAGGTTGGCGGGGAGTCCTGCGTCGAGCGCGTGGACGAGGACGGGTTCGTCGCCGTTGCGGGCGGCGTCGAACATGCGGTGGGCAAAGTCGAGGGTTTCGGGAGGGAGCGACATGGGTTATGTAAGCAACCGTCGATGAACCTGGACGACGAAGAGCAGCACTGCACGATCTGTCTGCAGCCGTTTCTCGACCGCGCCATCGTCCCCGTCTGCGCGCACGAGTTCTGCTTCGAGTGCATCCTCCTGTGGTCCGGTGCGTGTCTCTGCAGACGATCGTGGACGCTGGACGACAGTTGACCAGAGCAATCGCGCACGTGTCCGCTCTGCGCGAGGTCGTACGCCGCCGATGCGCACCTCATCCACCGCATCCGCTCCCAGCACGACTACCAGAAGCACTATCTCCCGCCCCTGCAGTCGTCCCCTCCAGGCGAGTCTCGCGCCAGCGCACTCCGACACACGCGGCGAGAGCGTCAATGGGGTCGCAGGCAGCGACGGGAGCGCGAGGAACAGGACCAGCTCGAGCGTGCCGTCGCTCGCCGGAGATGGCTCTACCAGCACCGCCTCTACGCCAAGGTCTGTTCTTTCCCGTTCGCTTTGGCGCCGCGGGCCATGACCCCCACGGTTTGCAGCACGTCGCTTCCAATCCGTATACCCGGTACCGTCCGTTCCCCACGCCTGCTCAGTTTGCGGCTTCCCAGGATCTCATCAGTCGCATGACGACGTTTCTGCGCCGCGAGCTGCGCGTGTGGCCCAATCTGGACGTGGAGGTGCGCTTCCATTCTGCCGCCTCGTTTTTTTTTTTTGACACGTTCGGCATCTGTTCGACAGTTCCTCACGACCTACACGATTTCGCTCATGAAATCGATCGATGTCCGTTCCGAGTCCGCCGTGAAACTCCTCTCCGAGTTTCTGGATCTCGACACGCCGTACGTCCCAGGCTCGAGGCAACGCAACGCGGAGCACCTGGCGCATGGTGGGTACGGTCGTCACCCGGCCCGGACGCTTATCGACGCGCCCGTTTTAGAGATTTACAGTTATCTTCGGAGTCCGTATCGCGACCTGAACGTGTATGACCAGATCGTCCAGGTAGGCCGTGTTTGTGCGTTCGTCTTCGTCGGAGGGCTGATCGCCCCCTAGTACGATACCCCGCCAGAGGTATCCGCGCCGCGAGATGTGGACACGGGCAGCCGCTGGAGTGCGGGGTCCTCGCGTTCGCGATCCAATTCGAGACGCGGGCCTCCGTCGCCTCGTCGCGAGCGTGGGCGAGATAGCGCCGCGGAAGGCGAGATGAGTCGCAGGCACAGACGGAGCCCCACGCCTGGCAGAGACCATGCTTTGGATAGAAGCCTCGGTCCTCCTGGCGGCGCTGGGGATCCCTTGTCGCGTCCGGACACGTCGACCTCTGCTGTCGTGGCCGGCCTCGGAGACGACGAAGATGGAAACGGCCAGCCCACGGGAGATACGGTGGCCTCTTTGTCTGCAACGGACACGCCCGAATTGGACGCACCGCGAGACGACGGTGTGGCCACCGTTGGTCAGCGAGAGCGGACGGGCGATGGCGATTCTGCCGCGAACGCGAATCCATCACGTGGGCGTCTGCGTGTTGGTCACCGTACGTTATCGGACTCCGTACGGGCCCATCTCTCCCGACCAGCCACACGGCATGCCGTACGGCCATCAGCCGATGGATTTGCGCCAGACGCCCGTCCACGGCCCGCTCGATCCCGACGTCGGCAGGCGTGCTGACCTGCGGGGACGCGACATGTGAGCAGACGCACCGCCGTGCGATGTGCGTTCCCACTACTCGTCGTCGGCGTCGCCGGCACCGCTGTGGTTCACACGAGGATCGATCGGGCCCGGGTGCGTGCAAGCGACAAGGGGCACGACGACCCTGCGTTGATGGCTGAAACGTGGCGTTCGCTTACATGTCGTACGCAGAAAAACCTGTGCATGCGGTGGGATGCCATCTATCCAAGCGATGTGATGATGAGGACACGTCCTGTGTGGCATAAAAAAAAAAAATAAGGAAAGCGTTGCTGTACGGAGAATTAGTGTGTGGCGTTCCATAAGACTATACGAAGAAGAGACGAGAGCGGGGGGGAGAGATTATAAGAGCGAGAGGGTAACGTTGCGTTTAATGCGCCGAAGCGGGGTACTGTAAAGAGAAGCGAAAGCGCGATTAAATGGTACGATAGAACGACGTGCGGGGACGGGCCAACGAACAAGAGGAAAGAGTCCAAGGGAAAAATTACGATTAAAAAAAAAAAAAAGGGTGAACGTCGTGACGGCTACGGCATCGCACGGTCTGTCGTGTGAGCGTCTCCGCGCGACGAGGGTCCGGGAGCGGACGTGGTGGGCCGATGGCGTCGCGGAGGGGACACGACGTGATCGCGTCCCGCGCTGGGGGACGACAAGACGAACCGACGGGGCGGCGAGCGCGCGGGGTCGTGTGGGGAGAAGCTGGACCTTGGCGATCCCGACGGTTGGGACCACGACGCAAACTCTGGTCGCGTGAACGGCACAAAGGTGTGTGGGTCCCATTGTGGTTGGGGCTGGAGCACGAACGGCGGGGGGATGGCGGGCGGGACGGGGCTGAAGGGGGGCGTGGGCTCGGTGGACGAGGGGCTGACGTGGATGGGGGGGAGGACCCTGGAGAAGCGGGGGGACGTGGCGACGTCTTCGGACAGGCGGGGGTGGGGGCTGCCTTGCTCGAGGGAGGGGGGGTGGGGGGACCAGCCGGGCATGCCTGGGCCGGACAAGGGCGGGATGGATTCGGCGTCGTGGGCAGAGCGGACGCTGCTGGAAGCGGAATGGGAGAGCTCGGAGAGGCGGCGGGCGGGCGAGGTGGCAGACGGACCGGGGGGGGTGACGATAGGAAAGGGACCAAACTGAGGGGGACGCGTCAAGGGCGCAGACTCGCTGTGGGGGCGTCTCGCTTTCTGCCGCTGATTCTAGCGGGCGACGTGGTAGACATCGGCTCGAAAAAAAAAAGACGTGTACGCACCTGGAACCAGATCTGCAAGACGAGTGAGGACGGGTCGGATCGACGGGGAATGCAGACACACCTGGACCTTGCGCGCGCTCAAGCCTATCTCACGACCGACCTCTTCCCGCGCGGCGGTGGAGGGGAAGCGGGACTGGGGGGACGTGAGGGGGAAGAAAAAAAAAGAAAAAGGAGGCACCTTTGCGAGCAGGGCGTGGAGGACGGCAGACTGGTGGGGCGTCGTGAGTGTGCGGGTGCGCTTCTTTTTTTGGGGGGCGGCGACGGGTGCGGGGTCGTTGTCGTTGTCGTTGTCCGCCATGCCGCTCTGGTCGGAGGCGTCCTCGCTGGAGGAGGGGGTCGTGTCTGGGAGTGTGGTAGTTTTTTGGGTGTTGTGCGCCATGCCTCATCCAGGATCGCGCGACGTCGGCGGGTCTGATGGCACGCAGAGATCGTCGTTCATTAGACGCGACGGTGTATTCGTGGCTGTGCATTCCCACCATGTCCTACTTCCTGCCGCACCTCCCCTCTGGCTGGCACGTCGACGAGGCGATCAAGTCGGAGGAGGACCGCGTCGTCGTCGTCCGCTTTGGCCACGACTGGGACACCCAGTGCATGACCATGGACGAGACCCTCTACGCCGTCGCAGAAAAGGTCCAGAACTTTGCCGTCGTCTACCTCGTCGACATCACCGCCGTCCCCGACTTCAACAAGGCACGTCCCCCACCCCCGCCCCCGTTCGTGCTCACCGTCGCCGCAGATGTACGAGCTGTACGACCCGTGCACGGTCATGTTCTTCTACCGGTCCGTCTCTCCTCCCCCGCTCCCCCCCGTCCTCATCGATCCCGGCCAGCAACAAGCACATCATGATCGATCTCGGCACCGGCAACAACAACAAGATGTGCGTCCTCCGTTCCCCGTCCGATCCCCCTCTGATGCCACAGGCAGAAACTGGGCCATGGACAACAAGCAGGAGGTCCGTCGCCACCCCCGTTCCCTGTCGCCTCTCACGCCCCACAGCTCATCGACATCATCGAGACCGTGTACCGCGGTGCGTCCAAGGGCCGTGGTCTCGTCGTCTCTCCCAAAGGTCCGTCTCTCCGTCCCCTCGTCCGCCCGTCTGACCGCCGCGCAGACTACTCGACCCGGTACAGGTACTAGTCGTAGTAGTCGGTAGTTTGTGCTGTGATGACATAAGCCAATGAATCCTTGTTTCTCGACCGCTGCCATGTCCGTCGTCTCCTCGCCACCGTCCTGCCCAGATGCCCCCGTCGAGCCCGACACGCGTCCAGTACGTCCGCCCCCTCGCCCTCTCCTCGACTGACTCGCCCAGTCCTCCCAGGTCCCCACCACCATCGAAGACGACGTGCGTGTCTCGCGTCTTTTCCCCCGCCCTCTCGCTCACACGCCACCCAGCAATTCCAGGAGCGATTCGCCCGTCTCGAACGCCTCCTCGAAAAGTCCTTTACCTACTCCAACCTCCTCGGCGCACAGATGGACAAGGAAAAACGCACCTCGGCGTTGCGCGCCGCGATGCACGTCGCAGACCCCTCTTCCGTCACACGCAAGCGTCCCACCCGCAGAGCGCCCACGCGCCGCGTCGCACAAGAACCCGAGGTCGCGCCAGAGAAGCCACTCGAGACCGCGCACACGGCGGCCGCGCGTCCCAAGTTCCTACAGCCCGCGTTGGTGACCGGCGGAAAGCTCAAGGACTATCAGCTCGAGGGCGTCGAGTGGCTGGTCTCCTTGGACAAGAACGGCCTGTCGGGCATTCTGGGTGCGTGCTCTCCCCCTCGCTCGGCCTTGCCTCACGCGTCTGCAGCGGACGAGATGGGTCTCGGAAAAGTGGGTCGTCCCCATCTCGTCTTTCAAACGCTGACCGTCTCTCCAAGACGCTCCAAGTGATCGCGTTCAATGCCCATCTTCGCGAACTGGGTCACTTTAGGCCCTTTTTGGTCGTCTGCCCACTCAGCGTCATTCACAACTGGATCGACGAACTTCGTCGCTTTGCACCTACCGTTCGTTTCGTCCTCCCCGACGCAGTCAAACGCTCATCATGTACCCAGATCCCAGCATGCATGTATCACGGCCCACCTGCCGAACGCGCCGAGCTGAGACGTACCGTGATGCGCGAACCGGATGACGGGTCCGAAGCAGTGGCCGCGCCGGGCGAACGGATCATGGCCTCGCAGAGCAGACCGCCAAAGACCAGGACCAGCCGCGCGAAGCGGCGCAAGGTCGGTTCAGACGAGGATGGCACCTCGGAAGACGACCACGGCGAGGAGCGTTCACCCCCCTCGCCTGCGCTGCCACGTCAGACAAGGGAAACGTTCCCGGTCGTCGTGACCACCTACGAGATCATCATTCGCGACCAGCCTCACTTGTCCAAGTACAACTGGGGCTACATCGTCGTCGACGAGGGCCATCGGTTGAAGAACCTCAACTGCAGACTCATCCAGGAGATCAAGAAATACCCGAGCGCTGGACGCATGATCTTGACTGGGACGCCACTCCACGTGTGTATCGCTCACGACTCGAACATGACGCGTCCTGATGTATGTGTCCCGGCAGAACAACCTAGCCGAGCTGTGGTCGTTGCTCAATTTCATTCTTCCGGACATCTTTGACGACTTGGATACGTTTCAAGAATGGTGCGTCGGACGCTTGCTCCCTATGCCGGACGTGGCTCACGTCAACACAGGTTCAATCTTGGCACGCTTCAATCTCGCTTGTCACAAACCCAATCAACCCACCTCATCTCCACCCTCCACGGCATCCTAAAACCCTTTCTCTTGCGTCGCCTCAAGGCCGACGTCGAGGGTCTCCTGCCTCCCAAGAAAGAATATGTCATCTACGCACCGCTGAGCGTGAGACAACGGGATCTGTACGACGAGATCATTGAAGGCCGCATCCGTCGATTTTTGATCGGAAAGGGGGCTGAGGACCCATCGGAAAAGGACGTGGTGGACGTGAATGCGCCAAGGAAATTGAGAGGGGGCAAGCGGAGAAGATACGACGCGGACGAAAGCGACGAGCAGTATTTCGAGCGAATGGAAAGGGGGGAGGATGCTGAAGAAGCTAAAAAGCGCGACGCGTCAGAGGTTGGGAGAGCGCACCGGATGAGGGAAAGCGGTCAGTCGAGCCTGTGCTCGTCCGCGTTGGATGACGCTGACGGGGGTGCGAACAGTCAAGGGCATCAACAACATGCGTCTTCAAAACACGGTGATGCAGTTGCGCAAGGCATGTTCGCATCCCCTGTTGTTTAGGGATCCTACGGAGCCATTGCCGGAGACGACGGAGGAGCTGGTCGACGCGAGCGGCAAGATGATGTTGCTTGAACGACTCTTGGACGAACTGTTTCGCAGGAAACACAGGGTGCTCTTGTTCAGTCAGTTCACCACCGTGTTGGACATCATCGAGGTGCGTGTCCCATCGAGCCCTTGTACTAGCACTCACCCCGTCATGGTCAGATATGGGCGACGGAGGTCAAGGGGTGGAGTATTTGCCGTATCGACGGGTCGACGGGACCGTTGGAACGCCGTGAACAGATGAATGTGTTTCAAGAAGAGGGAAAGGACGCGCCCATGCTGTTCTTGTTGAGTACACGCGCAGGAGGGCTGGGGATCACATTGACTGCTGCGGACACGGTCATTTTCTACGATCAAGATTGGGTGCGTGAACGATGGAAATGATGACAGCATGCACGCCCTGACGGCGTCTTAGAACCCACAGATGGATATCCAGGCACAGGACAGGGCGCATCGCATCGGACAGACGAGGCCTGTGCTCGTGTTCCGGTTGGTGACGGCGCACACGATCGAGACCAAGATCATGCAGCGCGCGACGGAGAAGCGAAAACTGGAGGCGTTGGTGATCGCCAAGGGTGCGTTCCATGTCCCCGCTTGCGTTGCGCGCGTGATTGACGGCGCGCAGGCAAGTTTAAGATGCCGGGACAGGCGGGGCGAACAAGGGCGGACAACATCGCAGATATGGCGGCTGCGTTGCTGAAACTGGAAGGCGACGACATCGAGGTCGTGCAAGGCAAGGCGGGGGTGCTGAGCGACCGCGACCTGGAGGTGTTGCTGGATCGGAGCGAGGCCGTGTTCACGGACAGAGGCAGAGGGTGGTCGGCCAAGGAAGACGTGGGCGGCAAGAAGGCGGCCTTTGCGGTGTTCGAGGCACCGGTGCACGGCGGAAACGAGCTGGTGGCGAAGATCATGGGCGAAGATATACCCGAGTGATCGATATCATAATACATACGTATATAATAACTCTCGTCTCTCATCGATAGCCGACGCTGCCCTTGCCATGGTGCAACGCCCGCTCGTGCAGCGCAATGCAATCCTGCTCGTCGACTTTCCGTCCGAGCTGCTCGCCGCGATCTGTCTCTGTGTCGACTGTCCGGCGGTCGTGTGGTGTCGTTTGGTGGCGTGCTTCTGTTCTCCATGCCAACCGACGACTGATCTGATCCCACAGATATGCCGACGTCTGTGCGACGTCATCGACGCCTCGCTCGAGATCCAATACCGCATCGAACTCGCCCGGGACGGCATGGTCGACCAAAGCACCCGAGTGGCGTCCACGGGCGAGCACGCCACCCCCGCCGCCACGACGCAGAGCCGCCCTCTCACGACGAGCGAGCGTCTGGTTCGGTTACGTCAACTCCGGGTGGCATGGACCTCGCTGAGCTGGACGCGCGTCGTGACGGTCCCGATGCCGGGCCCGTGTTGTGCGTACGAGCTCGTCGGGGGTGCGTTTTGCAAGACCCAGCCGAGGCAGGGACGGGGCGCGCACGCGCTGGCAGGCTGGCACGACGACGGGGATGCAGACGCGGGCTCGCGGACCATGTCGATGACGTGGCTTCCCGGTCGACTCGGACTCGGACGCGGACCGGACGCGGACGCGCCCCACGGGCGAACGGTCGTGCGAGACGACCTGGGCGTCCCGACGCGCGACTTTGCGATGGACCCGTCGCAGGATCTGATGGTGTTGTTCAAGGGTGGCGTGGAGGACGCTGGGGTGTACGTCCCCCGCCCTCGTCGTTCCGATCCACCGTCCTCATCATTTACACAGGCCGATCGTGAACGTCTATCCGGGCGTGATCGAGTTGCACGTGCGCACGATCTCGAGCAATCGGACGCACCCAGAGGCGAGGGTGCCCGTGTTGCGTTCGCCGGTGTTGTACCCCATCACGAACGTGTTCGTTCAGATTGCGGTCGACGTGGTGGGGATCATGTATTGCATCGATTCTGGGCAACCCCGGATCACGATATGGCATTGGAAGACGGGGAACATGGTCGTGGTGCGCTCCCCTTCTGCCATCGACCCCGCGCGTGCGTGCTGACGCCCCCCCCCACCGACAGAATCGTGGCAGCGATCTCACGCCCGGCACGTACGACTTTGCGTTTATCGACCGCCGCGCGCTGTTCCTCACGACGACCAACGGTGGTGGCACGCTCGAACTGTATAGCTTTACTTGCGACCCGGCCGCTGCCGACGCGTCCGGGCTCATCCACGTCGCCACGCTGTACCTGCCCTCGATTCAGACCTTTACGCACGTGTTGGAAGTGAGCACGCACGCCGGGCCCTTCCTCGCCGGATGTCCACCCGACAAACCGTTCACGGCGTCCAACGAGGAGCGCGTTCACGTGCTGACGATCCAGTACGTCCACCTACCCACCATGGCCGGGCCTCGGACCCGTCTGAGGACCTGCGTGTTCGTGCACAACCGGGTGTTGGCGGCATATCTCGCCAGAGCGCACGACGTGCGTACCGGATCGGCGCGCCCGCGCGAGGTGTCGTGGTCAGACTGGGGTCAGACGCACGCGCGGATGATGACGTGTCCGGGCATCTTTCAGTGGTTGAGGTGCGTCGCCCGTCACCGTCGACGGACGCTGACCGTGACAGGCGGAGCAGGTACGTGCATGGCCAGCGCGTCGTCTTGCGCCACCCGTCCTCGGACGCGCGTACGAACACGCTCCAGGTGCTCGATTTCAACGTACGGCGCGCGTGGCGCAGGGACGTCGTCGGTGGGGATGCCGATGGCCGTGCGGATCGCGGAACGGAACGGGACGCGACCGAGGACGACGTCGTCGTCGAGGTCGTGGACTACCCCACGCGCATCGTCATGCCCAACATCTTTGCCGGCGTCGTCGAGAGCGGACTGCCCTATCGCGACGTGCGCCGGGACGTGTGCGGCGAGTACTCGGGGGTGATGATCGACGACGAGCGACTGGTCGGGCTCAAGGTGCGTACGTTTCTGACCGAGTAGGGTACGGCTGACCGACGCGACGAAGCAATATCCGGCGTTCATGATGGGGGACTTGAAGGAGATCGACGTGTTCACGATGTGACGCGTTCAAGGACATTCGACGTTTTGCACTTTTTGCATGTATTCTGTTGTACGCTTGTGCTCCGTAACACGACTGGCCGAGTCGTCCCGACAGCGAGCAGCAACGCAACGTTTTCGTTCTATACAGCCCCGACCCGATTCCAGTTCCCAGGTCGGATGACACGTTGACATTGACGGGTCTGCCTCTAGAAGTCCCCTCACGTTGGTCTACGACTACGACCTCGGGACGTGCTCACTAAAGATAACACACACTCTTCGATAGGCTACTCAGGCCGCTGATGTACACAGGACACCAGACGACTCGCTCACGAACGTGAATCACCTGTGGCTATCTGAGCGTCCCATCGGATGGCCTCATTGCGTCGCTCCCCAGCAGCGTCTTACGAATGGTGACTGGCAATTCGCTCGCGTTCTAGCATATCGGATGAGACAGGCGACACGGGTGCCAGCGAGCAACTTGCGACTGGACTTGAACGGTGTCGGTCTGAGGAGAGAGGAGGGAGGCTGCCAGTGAGTCGACAATGATGATGAGAGTGATGAAAAACCTCTCGGGAGGCTGACCAGCAACCGGGGTGAGTGAATGCCTCGAAGACGGACTTGCTAGACTGCCAGAAGCGCATCTCGAAAAGGTTATCCAAGACAACACACCGCGACAGAACGTCGCCCACTCGTATATCGACGTGCACTCGCATGGCTCACTTCGTCACACTGCAGCCTGGGACAAGGGCATCGCAGACGTGCTGAATCTGCATATTCTTGACGTGACGTATCACACGAACGAAAAAAAATACTCGGATACGGGGAATCGAACCCCGAGCTACCGCGATATGAAGAATTGAGAGGCGGTAATGTTGGCCGTTACACCATATCCGATTCGATGGCGACTCTTTGGTTTCGTACAGCTGGACGTGCCGTCACTGAGCAGTCGGACTCTTGCACTCGCGCCCTACGCTAAGAATCCGGCCAAAATTTGCCAGAACCATCAAGACGAGCGCAACACGACGCTCCATCCCCTCCCTCATCACGCGGCATCATTATCCTCGATCTCCCGATGCCTGATACGGGCGGATTCGCCGACAACACGCGGTGAGGATCCTCCTTCCCGCGCCTCAGCGCTTCAGCCGCCAAATGGAGTATGTAATCGGTCGAAGTCGAAGCACAAATCGAGCGCGGTTGTCCGGCTTTCCATAGTGGACAGTCCCGAAGGGACCCGCACCTGCCTCATCGGTGTGCGAAACGTATGTTTGAAAGACGGCATGTGGACGCTGCAGCGTAAGATGTTCGGAGCTCACTTGGAATTCGGTCCAAAGTGTAATTGGCAGTTACGAAATTGTAACTGGCCCATCATCAAATTTGAAATTTGAAATCTGAACGTTGCAACGTTGAACAACGCCTACGCCGTCATCAAAGCAGGCAAGGCAGACCCACGACACCTCTCAGACACAACCTTGTTGACCTGGCAAGACATAAATTTAACCACACAGATAAAACAGGCAAACGCTCAAGCTCCAGGCAATCAGCTGTCAAAACTTACGCACGTCAACCTGAAAGATAAAACTATGGACCTCGCTTGGTAGTATGTAGGAAATAAAAATAAAAAAGGGAATAAAACAGGGTATGAAATGAACGCAAGCACCCATGGTATCAATGATGCCAAATGGCTACCAGCGCTGGAATCGTCGAGGGAGCGCATACGACAAGCCATCACACAAGAAGAACCACAAGATAACGCAGCGACATACGATGTTCCTAAAAATACGGGCAAAATATACAATTTTTTGTCAGTGGGCAAAACGAAAGCCAGTAGGGACACGACATGTGCTCGGCAGACGTTGCAAGAGAAACGTTACAGTCAACTGTAACAGGGCCCCCTAACCGACGAAGCCTGCATAGGGATCAACGGATGCATAGGATGATGTGTACCTCTTCTCTGCATCCGTATTTGTAGTTTGCGTGATGCTGACACGGGCGCTGATGCTGGTTGACGGCTCAGGAGTGGGGCTGGTTGGGGTATAGAGAGATCTCATGGACGGCCCGTGGTAACTCAGGGTACGAGCAGGGAAGGCGATCGGGGAGGTAGGAGGTGATGTTACCTTGCGCGTAGCGTACGCCCGCAGCATCTCATCGGGGGACATGACGTTATCGGGCACGGGCATCATCCCAGAAGGCGGGGATGGAGCCGCGGTGTGGACAGGATATGGCGGCAAGGGCATATCAATGCTTTCTTTTTCTGCCAAGAGGGTGTCATTCCCAGCTTCCTCCCCGTGGCCAGTATGCATCACTAAACACTTAGTAAGCATCGTGTGATAAATAGAGAACTATATAACTGACTAGAGAGCGAGGGCCAGACTTCATCCAGATTTGAAAGCGACTCCGTAGCACTATGGCCTTCCAAATGAGCGGTAATGTCCTCAGGGGTCAAGGAGAATGGACCCTGGGTCTGTGTGGGAGATATATTGCTGGCTTCCTCCTGACCGGCCAAGGGGCTCGTCGGGAGAGGAGGGACGAACGAGGATGTGCGAGACGTGCGGAGTGTGCGACTGGTTGCCGTACGGCGGGACTCTACTGATGGACGGACATCCGCGGCAAATGAGACCCTAGATACACGCTCGCCGAATGCGGAGGTACGGATGCCAGGACGAAGTTGACTCATTTGAGCAATATCAATGGAGTGTTTCTCCGCCATCGCCGGACTGCCTTCGATGGCCACCTCACTGACAGGACGGATGGCGCCAAAGGTAAATGCAGAAGAACGATTTCCTATGCTACCGACGGCGATGCTGTTGCGTATCGCAGCAGAAGCACCAGCGGCTGTGATAGATTTCCAATCGCTGGAGATTGTAGACATGCGCTTGTCGACCACCTCGGAGAAACGTCTGCGCTGTTCTTTTCCCTTGGCGCGGCTCCGTCTGATATAGAGGTATACGCCAAGGGCGATGAACAGGAATGGAATAAGGACTCCTGCTGCGATTTTACCCTTGGAAGAAGAACCATTGGTGGGGAAGTTGTTTACGTATGTGACAGAGTTCGGAGAGTCGAGGTTGGCTGCAGCGGGTGTCGAACCATCACTGGGAGCGGTGTAAGTGGCAGTAAATACAGGCCCAGCAGGGAGAGGACTAAGGAAAGGCTGGGAACCAGAGGTAACGATGGACAGCTGAAGTGAGATCGAGGACGAATCGTTCCACCACTTAGGTTCGAGGGTCGTCTGATAGCTACCCAAAGCAAAATTGACGTTTTGCCATTCGTGGATACGGCTGCTTGCGAGCGTCGGGGCGATAAGATAAATATCGACGGCTGACGTGCCGGGCAAGCACGAAGTGTCCCAGGAGATGTTGACGGGATTAGCGTTCGAAATGGTCATTCCTACAGTGGGGTTGGTATAGAAGCCGCCGGTCGCGCAAGCTTAGAAAAATGGGTCAGTATAGAGAAATTAAGAGAAGTGGATTGCGACCCACAGCTACGCTTGTTGAGGGTATGGTGGACACCTACGTGTCCGACACGGACATGAGTAAAGTCTCTTCTGTTCATATCTGAAGATGTGATCAGATGACTGTGTCGATGGGTTTGAAACCCTCTGGAAGAAAAAAAGAGCGGCTCCGCGATGGAGGGCGGCCTTGAAAGAAAGAGAAGGACGTGAAAAAGAGAGACTACAGTCGACGTTGTCAAAGGGAGCGCTGGGAACGACGAAAGACAAGAAACGTCCCACACATCACATTCGAACTCAGCTCTTCCATCCAGCCACCTCGCCACTCCCTTGGCAGGGGTTAAAGTGGCATGTCACTACAAGTACGACCTCTCTATCTGCATGGCCGGAAGTGAGCTCGATGCCATCTCAAGTCCCCTGGGATCTGTATTGGCCTTGATATAACTGTGGAAGCGATATCGCAACCCAGTTACTCCAGTGACACCCCGCGACCGTTTTTCGTCCGCTGCCCCACCATGACACGCCGACCGATTTCGAGTCCGCCGTATCAACGTCGTTAGCCTTCGTACGAGGGCACTATCTCTAGGCATTTTCATCGAGCCTTGGGTTTAAGCGCTTCATGGCGTGATGCAAGTGGAAACGCGTAGAAGAATTCCGGGTGTGACACCGCCAGAGCTCGATCGTCTAGCCTTCCAAGTATGAAGTTCGTCCTCGTGTTCAGACTGCCAGCGCCTTGTGCGCATCTGGAGTGTCAATCTAACTGAGGCAGAGACTCAAGAGCGTCAACTGACTCGTCTGCATGTGTTGCGGCGATCGGCGAAGTGACTGGATTAATATTATCCTTGCTATCTGAATATCTCAGGATATCTGAATTCGCAACTATCGTCCATCCCGCTCTTCAATTAGTATAAATGCGCACGACGTTTCCATTCCATTTCTCAACACCTTCGAGAGTCAGTCTGGAGTTCGTTAGGCTCAAACCATGATGATCACAAAGGCTCGGGCTCAGCCTGGACACGGACACCCTTTCCAAATGACTCGTCAGATTCAAATTCGTTCACCCGGGCATCTAGTAGCTGGGGGTATCCACACCCTCCAATGGTACGTGGATATGTTCTGTGTTACTCCTCTTCCTCAGATCACCTGCTTTACAGGATGGTGGTCGATCCAGTGGCGTACAGCCTTGTTCCCCAACTGTTGCGGATAAGCGTAAATGTATATCTTGTCGAAGTGAATGTGGATTCTCTGCAGGCGATTAGTGAATGTATGTCTCTCGTCCTGATCACTCGGAATGCTGTCGAATAAGCTATAGGGCATTTAGTGTCCAGGGACGCGCCGTTTAACCAATGGTATACTAGCTTCTTACTTTCCCTCTCAACAATGCCTGGGGCATACGTGGCAGTCAGTGAGTTTGTTTGTCCTACATGAATGCTGTTACTACATCTGTTTTTTTTTCGCCAGTGCGTAATGCACTGAGTAGGGACATAGATATGGTGCCACTCGCCATCAGCCTACCATTCCGTGTTCTTGAAGCACGGTAAGGACGCGAGAGGAAGTTGACTGAGGATCAGACGAGATGATGGGGGATGGAACAAGCTATTGGTTCTGTGGTCCCCTACAGTACAGGCCATCTTAAATACTGCTCTACTGAATAGATGGAGCTGTAGCCCCTCTAGCTCGCCCCTCTGATTACTACTGATGGTCTAGGCTCTTAGTAAGGCTGAGTGTAGTTTGTCCCTACTGGACAACGGGCGTACTCCAACACATGTGACCCCACTCTCGTAGTATGATTTCGTGGACCACTATGCCTTGGAAATTGTAACATAGGGCCACAGAATTGAAGTCTTCTTATATAATAGCGGTTTGCAGAGGGTTGCTACTATCTTTTAGATTCGTCATGCAACCGCGATGTCATAAGAGCGGGCATGCGGCAATGTTTGTCGCGTCTGGGTTTTCAGTGGCCCTGACGAAGATGTGGGCCTGTAGGCTGTAGGTGTATCGGGCACTCGAGACTCGATTTATGTGCTAGTGGAGTTCTTACAAAAATGTTGGCCGTCCAAATCCTCCACCACCAAGGCAACGAGTTCCGTACATATTCAGGGCCGGTTTCGAGTCCGCCGTATCAGGCAAGAATTCCGGTTTCATCGAGCCTTGGGTGACTCTAAGCGGTTCACGGCGTAATGCAAGTGCAAAGTGCATGCCCACCCATAGAATGAAAGTGCGCACTTTAACCGGCGATCGCTCTCGCGAACGAACGATTCCTTCCCAGTACGTTCAGTTCCAAGCGATTTGCTGTCAGTGCTTGTGAATCACTACAGGCCTGGGACTGAATAGCTACGTTCTGTACCAGTCCAAAGGAGCCAAGCTGCCGTCACTTCGATTCTCAATCTGAATCACATAAGCAATAATGCTCATCTTGCATCTCATCTCTTCACTAGCATGTTCACTACCGACAATCTTCTGCTTCGAGGCTTCCAAGATTCAGACCTTGATCACCTCCTTGTCCTCCGCAACGACCCGAACGTGCAACGAGGCAAGACTTTTGGACCTGTTGTCCCCCGTCCTCCAAAGTATAAAGATTTTCTGCGCACCTTGGCGGAAGAATCGGCTCTTTGGTTTACGATCGCAACAAAGGATACGGGGGAGCTCGTAGGACACTGTTTGATCAGAATAGCAGAATTTAAGAACAGAGATGGCGAGTTCTCGATATCCCTCTTTCAGAAGTTCTGGGGCAAGGGCTATGGGACGGAGGCGACCGCCTTCACCGTTGGTTATGCATTCAGCGCCCTCGGTCTGCAGCGCTTGTCATTGTCTGTCCTTGAGGGGAATGCTGCAGCCAGGAGACTCTACACCAAGATGTAAGGACAGCCAATATCTCGATGTTTCTCAGAGTCGAACACCTTCCATCCAAAGAGGTTTCCGAGAGGAGGGTAGGAAAAGGCGCGGCAATTGGGCAGAAGGGAATTGGGAAGACATCATATATATGGGAATTTTAGAAGAAGAATGGGTTACATCACACAGCGCTACTGTGACGGAGAACTAGACATAGTGTGATGGAATCCGGTTGTGACCGTAACTGTGTCCGAACGCTTTCAAATCACATCATCCGACAAGATGACGTCCGGAGGAGAATACCTTTCAGATTCGCGGAGTCATGGAGCGCGAAAGATGGTTTCTCGGTACCACATGAGCTCTGCAGCACGAAATCGGCCTTTGAAGTGACCTGGTAAGAATAAAATGATTTACCTCGAATGGAACCCTTTATATCATCTAGTGCTCTAAACAAACGTCATCCGGAAAGGCTCTTTGCAGTGTTAGGAAGCATACCTGTGTCTACCGCTGAGAACGTCCTTTGGTACTTCTTTCCCGGTGTACCATCGACGGCATAGCTCCTGCAGCATGTTGTTAACTCATGTGAACAAAAGGAGTGTCAACGCTCACCTTGATTGATGACACGTCTGCTTCGCTAATTACATTACGCTGCGACTGAGAAACAGGGAACACTTGCCTACAATCCTGCAAATTCGCATTAACATTACCTTCAACGATGTCCAGTGGGAATTCCACTCACCTATAATGAAGCCAATTCACCACTTCGGGCATCTCCTCCACCAGAAACGACCGATCAAAATGGACTGAACTACCTGCAAGCACGCCCACCCGTTTTTCTGGTATCCACTTCTGGATGTATTCCAGGACGATTCTCGAGACATCATCTATGCGATGAGGTGAGCCCAGGCAAGCTTGGGTCAAGCCTGACTTATGCGTTTCAGCGACCCTGTTTGCCCCAACGACGGCGAAGGACGCTTACTTTTCCGTGCTGGACGATACACCATTGATCCATGCTGACTGGTGTTAGACGATGGCGATGCAGACGACGGCGTGGAATCACGTACTTGTCTAAGATCGCCTTGTCCCTTTTGATCACGAATTGAATGCCGTCGTCGACCGCGTTCAAATTACCGTCAGTAATGATAACCTGTGATACGTGCAGCGTTGACGCGCCCGTTTGCCATGAGCAACTTGAATCCTTAAAAAAGACTCGAACGTACAGCGATTTCCAGCAGCTTGTCGTGCTTGGGATTTAATCCAGTCATTTCGCCGTCTATCCAGACGAGAGGACCAGCCTGGAAGTTCAGTGGACCAGGATGGGCAGTCATGGTTCGGATTGAGTTGGAGAAAAGGTGGGTTTGTACGATTCTGATGCCCCTCAGGCTGGCCCGTAGCGGAGATGATCTGATTTTGATTAGCGCGACGTTCATGCGCCACAAGCTTATACTGAGACGAGTCACACCTCAGTGACTCGGTGCCGTCAGATTGACCACAGGACGGGCCAGCTCTGGAGCGAGAGCATCCCACGTGACTGTTGGTGAGACTCCGAGTCACTGTCAGAGGATGCTAAACGGTGTTCCACGACACCTCACTTCGATCCATGGACGACGAATGTCCGTTAGGTGGCGTAGCCACAAACCTCGATCAAGGTAGTATTACAATCTCATTCACCTGACTGCTAGTACTTGTGTTCTCCGAGACATGCGTTGTCGGCTCGCATGATTTTTTCGCTGGTAGAAGGAAACGTGATCGCTTCAACTGCCCGTCGGTCCGCCCTTCAAGATCTTCCAGCCCATGCTTACACGCTGTCCACCGGTGGGTTCCACCGTGCATTACTACCCGCTCGAACACTTTATTCGGGTTCGTAATTCCACTCGTCATCTGGCTGACAATGTTGATCCCGCGGAATCATCTTTGAAAAGGTGATTTGCCTCGTTGACCCCGAATGCGACGGTGGACTGACACGGCTAGTTTTGGAATCATTTTCTTTCGGGCGGTATACGAATCCTCTCACCTTTCACCGCTCTTGCTTTGACTTGTCGACGCCTATCGTGGTCGCCACGCGGCCGATAGGACGGGGAAACAGTAAGCTTTTGTTATCATATGGTCGATATTTCTCAGTCGCCACTTCGGGCGTTTTTATGCACACTTCCCCGCTCTTGAGCGGATGACGTTTGAGTTATCCTCTGAATATAATCATACGAAGTGCTGGGATTACCCTTGGTCTGATCGTGGAAATCGCACGACCCATAAATGCCTCATCCCCCCACGACCACTAAAGGTGCCGAGCACCACGCCGTCATTCCGCCGGACTACTCCACGGAGGAAGATCGAAAAAGAGCCACTTTCAGTAAGTTCTCATATGAGCTTATCATAAAGTGATAATTGCATTTTGTTGAATTGACGGTGGTTTTTTACATGACAGATTTTGATAGCTCTAGCTCACTAATTGCTTTATAACTCCGGCGCGGTGAAAGCGCCATATGAGGACGTGCTGATTGGCACCATAACTTGTACCTTGCATGGCAGACGGAACGCACCATGGAGTCGCCTTAGCAATCGAGGTACTGCCTAGACGGGTGGGTATATTTTGATTACTGATATCAGCATCCGACTCAAGTTTGACATAGGAAGAGCGTTACTGGTGCGGGTCGCGATGCCTGATCTAGTTCGTGTTTCGAACGGCTACAGCTTCAATCGAGCCCGAAAGTATCCATTGCCGTCGGCGATTCTTATGAGCCAGAACCAAGTATTGTCGATGGCTCGACCAAGAATTATTGTCCTACACCCGCGGAGGCAAATGGCATTCAAACTGGGAATCTCGGTTGAGTCCGTCCTCTGCACTGCTCAGTCCCTTGGCAGAATCGAAAGCAAGGCCGTCCGGAATCATACGTAGCGGGATTTGCCACAATTTGCCATCTTGTGGTGTTCTCTGTGTGGGTAATTGTTCCATTCAGCACGGCCCACGTCGCCGCGGCCGCGTTCTAGAAAGGCATAATTTAGTCAACTGAACCGCACGTACCCTCTTCCGTCTACGTCAGTATATCTGTAAAGGTTTATTTACGGAGCCATTCATGCATCGAATCTGCTAACTGTCGGTATCCGAAGACACGAGTATCATGGCACCTGCCCTTCAATTCGGCAGCGCACTTAAAGGGTGCCAGGTAGTCGCCGTCTGTTACCAGTCGCCGGGATAGGAGACGACACAGTGCGACATACGTGTTGGCCGATGCAGGCTTGATGGCGGTTCGTAGATCTGCTAGCGAGGCACGTCAGGAACCATCAGGCCTGCTCAGGTCCAGGTGTGACGTGCCCGTATCATGAAACAGTGTGCGGCCAGTTTGCGGCCCCTCCAGAGCTCGCTTGTACCTTATCACTGGTCAGATGTACGTATCGACACGGACACATCTGCCAATCTGATTTCACTTCCCTCGGGGAACAGCGACCGTGAGCACGCAAGAGAATATTCGATGTCGCAGCCGATCCTGGCACTGGAGTCGTGCGGAATCATTTCATCGTTGCCAGGTTTTCCGCGCTTGACATAGTAACACAATGAAAGAAGGAAAGGAATGAAGCGAGAGCTTCAATTTGAATGCTGTGATTGACAATAGATATGTGATACCTGACGAAGAACTTTCTCAGGTTGAAAACAGCCGTGTGATGGTGTGTGATGATGTCATCGGCAATGTCATACGACATCGCATTGCCTCTTACCAGTGATACGTCACTGGTTCAAGTTGAGTAACTTGGGCATGCCGCAGTAAACATTATTGAATTACTCGGTGGAGAGCTTCACAACGTACAAGGACGTGTTGAAGTTGATAAACGGTGGAGATGAGTCACGGTATCACTGAATCGTACTAATTGGAGTTGACTCAGTCCCAAGTATACTTTCCTCTGGTTCTTACCACGTTTCATAACACTCCCGGATATGTTTGACTTGGTTATCTGAGACCTAACCATCAAACAAATGTCCACAATACTTCCTGCAGCTTTACAAGTGGGAACACAACGGCCAGCGGATGATGCCCGAATGAGTTGGCAAGTCCAAACCCAGATGGACAGGATTAATAGGTCTCGCGGCGTTTCGGTGATCGGTCACGACCGGAAGGTTAAAAGGCACGTCTGCCTTGGTGACACGCTTTTATCAAGGATGCTGGTGGTGTCGGCCGCGGTGGGGAGACACAAACTTAGTAGGCGAGTACACACCTATTTACGCGTGCCCTGAGTAATGGGACTACCGTAGTATGACCCAGGCCATCACCATCCATTACGAGAAATATGCATCACGCGGCTGCAGGTGCGGCTGGGCGACTTGAAGAATCCATCATTCCCGTCCAGGCTCCAGCCTTCTCTTGCGAGTGATTATACGTGGCAGCTATGATATGTCCGCTGACCATTCCCGCCTTCCATACTGGCACTCACCCTCGTCAGTGTTAGTCACGCTTTTTCGCGCTGGCCCCCGTGTTGATTGTCTGACCAGCTGGGGAATGCATGGGTGATGCATTGATGCGCTGCAGAGGCGTTCTCCTGCGAATCTTGCATGCACGACTCGGGTCACGGGCCAACTAGGGCCGCAACACATAATACCCGTCCATGTGTTCCCATGTCCACCTTCGTATCTGTAACATGGACTCTACTTCTCGAAGGCGAATCGAAGGCGAAATAGAAATAAAAAATCGCTCGCTTGAATATATACGTCTATTCTCGATTCAGTGGTTGTCTTGCCGTACAGCCAATTATTGATTAGCATACAGAAAGTCGAACGAATTATTATTTAAAGAGCATTCTCAGAAAATTCTAACGAGGGAGGCACCCAGAAAGAGTGGCCGACGTACACACATATGAGGATAGAAAAAGCAACGAAAGCGATAAGCGATACACGTACAGTGCGCTATGAGTGCTGATGTTGTTGTACAACAGTGCAGGCGTGATTGTACACCGATGCCGAACATGTGTGAGAGAGCAAGCTAGTAAATGACGCAGACCATCGATCAACGACAGCGAATCAAAATGCGTGGGTGCTGGGCATCATAACGATCGGGGCAGTGGGGTGCCAGGGTTCAGGCATGGAGATATGGACAGCGTCTGGTGGGCTACCAAGCGGACTCGAGTCATGGGACCCTGAGTCGTAGGGGACGATTGCAAAGTCGAAGGATAGGGTGGGTTCAATGGGCACGGGCACGTGGGAGTGAGAGTGGGAGCGTTGCATCTGGTGCCCATGAGGTACGTGGAGAGAGTGGCCATGAGTTCGTGGAGGGGCATAGGGCTCGTGTGGCATAAAGTCGTCGCGCGAGCTTGAATGCTGAAGGAGTCTGACTGCATCGCGAATACGATCTCTGAGCTCTTCGCTACGGTGTGGCTGATAATGGCTATATCCCATCGGCCAGCAGAGTTTTTTGATCCAGTCCTCCATGATTTGGGGTGTCCATCGGACCCCATTGAGCTTGGTGCCGTGGCGGAGCATGGCAACGATGTCTGTCGGATCTTCCTTGCGGTATCGGACGAGCTTGAGGGCGACACCCCAGAACATGGTCACGCTGATAAGGGCGAGTCCCGGGGAGGAATAAATGGTGTTCATTTCGACGTTGTTGGGTTGTTTGGAGTCGTAATAAATCGGGTCATAGGTGTGTCCTCGGGGGCTATGGGCGTTAAGGAGGTCAACATGGACGCCGCGTGGCGCAGAAGAAGTGGACGGACTCTCGGGCAAACGGAAGAGCGACGTCCGCATCTGCATTCATCCAGTCTGTGCTGGGGGTCGTTCAGAAGAGGGTGTGTTGCTGGAGAGCGCACGCACCCGATGCGAAACTTGTGGGCAGTAGCGTCGATGCAGGACTGGAGACGGTCCTCAGCATCGTAGACGCCCCGTTTGCGCCACTCGTGTCCGAATGCGCGCCTGATGTAGTCAATGTCCCTCGTCGTCCTGCGGGTTGAGGATGCGGCAAGAACATGGTGGAGAATCATCACCGCTCCGCCGTGGACGAAAAGACGGATCTGGCAGCCAAAGACCTGGAGCGTGCGACGCTGGAGGTCGTCGAGAAGGTCGTGAAGCATCGCGCAGGAAAGCTGGACATCGTTGTGGGACTGCATCGTTGGGGAGGGAGGGTTGTTGCCGTGCACACGCAAGGGTGGTCGCTTATTAGCATAACGGTCGCAGCCGCCACATCAGGCACACTGCTGGGAACATGGCCGAGTCCACCATCAGGGCGATCGACGCGCACTCGGTCCACCGCATCACCTCAGGACAGGTCGTCATCGACCTTCAGACTGCGGTCAAAGAGCTCGTCGAGAACAGCCTCGATGCAGGCTCAACTTCTATAGGTGGGTCCAGCCGTGGCATGCCCGGCTGCCGTTTACAGCCTTTCTAGAGGTCCGCTTCCAGAACTACGGACTCAAAACAATAGAAGTCCTCGACAACGGGTCTGGAGTTGCACCAAAGGATCACGACGGCATCGGTCAGCGCTATTGCTACTCGACCTTCCGTGTCCAGTGACCCTTGTGTTTTGTAGCACTCAAACACTATACCTCAAAGCTCTCGTCTTTTGAAGACCTGTCGCGTGTCCTCACTTTTGGTTTCCGTGGAGAAGCCCTCTCGTCACTTTGCGCCTTAGCAGATGGCTTCACTGTCACGACAGCAACTTCCTCTGAATCACCAATGGGAACTCTCATCGAGATGGACAGAAACGGAAGAGTGCGCTCAAAATGTAAAATTGCTCGTCAGGTATACCGTCTTCTTCTTGTCCGTTCGCCGCGACCCACGTCCCTGACAGAGGGGGACAACGGTCACCGTTTCAAACCTATTCAAGCCACTCCCTGTGCGTCGCAAGGAGTTGGAGAGAAACTCCAAGCGTGAATTTGGAAAGGCATTGAATCTTTTACACGCATATGCCCTCGTGCCCTGTGCTCTGGAGAACAAAGGTGTTAGGTTTATGGTCAGCAATCAAACCGAGGGCGGGTAAGTTTTGCCTCACCCGGGGTGTCGAGTCTTCCTCACCCAACGTAGCCGTAAGGTCACACAGTTCAAAACAGACGGATCGACTTCCATGCGCGCTTCCGTCCTCGCAGTATGGGGACCCAAAGCGCTCGAAAATATTGTTGATCTTGATTTGTCTTTCGACGTGGAGACGGAAAAATCTGCTATGAGACGCGTGGACCCAGAAGGCGGCATGTGGGTGTATGCACTTTGCTGTGCTGGTTCTGGATGACTGATGGTTAACTCAACTATGGTGGGCGTTAGTTCAGTCGTGACCCCTGTCAAAATCCAGGGCCTGATCTCCAAGTTTGCCGTCGGAGCTGGTCGGACCAGTGTTGACAGACAGTTTTTCTTCGTCAACGGGCGACCGTATAACCCCGGCAAGGTGAGCTTACCCCGATAAGCTGTGACTTTCATTCTTACATACTTTTGCCACTCCAGGTTCAGAAAGCCATCAATGAGGTTTACAGGACATTCAATGCCAACCAATCCCCTTTTGTGATCGCCAACGTCATTTTACCGACAAGTGAGTTCCACGCTAGCCTCTGATTCGGAACTTTGGTCAAATTTAGAGTCCTGTGTTAATCTCGACGCATATAGATGCATGTGACATAAACGTCAGCCCTGACAAGCGTACTATTTTCTTGCATGGCGAAAATAACCTCGTTCAAGCTCTCAGGGTATGTCCCTATAGTAGCAAAACTCCGAATATTGTCCTCACACGCGCACCATAGACTGCGCTAGAAGCTGCATTTTCCTCTTCCCGGTCGACATATGACGTGACCACACAGCCCTCTCAGACGCAGCTGATACCGCAGAATGCTCAACAGCAAAAAAATCAGGGTAAACCTCAGATACACGCGCCGGAACGCGAAGACAGGAGTGAGAAAAGACCACAGCATGCGGGAACGTCTCCAAGTTCCGACAAACGAACAGAACGTAATGGCAGTTCATCGTACCCTGACCTTGACGTTGCAAGTGTGGGGGCCGAACCGATCGCAATGGGTGCTCCCCATCTTTTGTTAGGGGACGAACTTGGGGGTGACGGACCAGAGCTCGAACCCGAATTTACCCTTGTTGTGCAGCCTCCGGCGACCGGAAAAACGTGCGGTAATGGTGTTCAAACTGGAGTTGCTGATGGGTTGATCGATCTCCCGAGGAACCGAGTTCCGTCAGAACCCCTCTTCTTTCCCGAGTCCGACGAGGAGAGGAACGGCGCGGTTCCCTGGGTTGAAAAAAGAAAGGAAAAGGCAGGCGGAGAACCCAAACAAGACAGCGAGAGACATTCACGTTCTCCGCAGCCTGTACACACCGCGACCGCCGCGACGCCAACCCCTAGCTCAACCCTGACCCACAATGCACAGTCTCCCGCGGATATACTTGACAAGCCCCATTCCCTACAGACCGTGCTGAGTACACGTGGTGCGGCTTGGAATCTCCGCAAGGATGGTGATACAGATGGAGAGAGTGGGGGGCAACGAAAGCGGGCGAGGGTGTCTGATGAGCATGGTCGCGTGCGAGCAAGTAAGAAAAGTTTCAGGTCGAGCCTGAGCCAGTTCCTGGGTAGCGGAAAGAAAGCATTGCCGGACCAGCCAGAGAACGAGAGCGATAACGATAACGAGGGCCAAAGTGATGGATACAAGGATCGAGGCGCACAGAAAGGATGCAATCCTAGCGAAGAAGAGGACCAACTTGCTGACGATGATGAAGTTGAAGAAAGGACGCTTTCGAGCAGAGCGAGAGGGAAGCGACGGAGAGCAGGAAGTGTTTCCTCCCAGGTGACGATGGTCATGGCCTCTGATGACGAACATGCGATGGACGTTGATGAGCCATCATCTACCGTTTCCAAACCATCGCGCACTGGTGTCCCTTCGATCTCGGAAACGGTTACAGAAGTTGCTCGAAATGAAATCGAGGACCTCGAAGCCGCCTCCGAAGATGAGTGGGCATTTTCATCGACCCTGGTCGGGACGACCTACGTTCCTCCCGGAGGTAAAGCGGGTGAACCTTTTCCAAGCTCAAGGCCTGCGCGCCCCACGGAGGTAGATGGCGACTTCGTAACGCTCCGTGTTAATCTCGTCAACATCGGAACACACTACCTGGACATCTACAACTACCTCTCATCCTCCTCTGAGTTCACGTCGACCCCTCCTGTGAAAACGCCTAGCTCGTCCCTCCGTTCTGCTGTCTCATCCGCTAATCTCGAGACAGGTGCCGATGATTCCGTCGCTTCTGCCGCGCTTTCACGGATCATCTCTAAAAACGATTTCGAATGTATGGTGATCATAGGACAATTTAACCGCGGATTCATTATCGTGCGTAAGCGGTGCAGTATGACACCTGGGAACGGCGGAGGGTCAATGGACGACCTCTTTATCATCGACCAGCACGCTGCGGACGAAAAGTGGAATTTTGAGACGCTGCAAGAGAACACGATTATTGCGTCCCAGAAGCTCTTTTGGTGTGTCTTCCTCCTTTTTGACGCATGAAACGCGATGACACGCAAGCGGTTGTACAGCCCGCAGCAGTTGCAGTTCACAGCAGCAGATGAAATGCTTGCAATCGAGAACATGGACATGTTGAAGCGAAACGGGTTCGAATTAGAGCGCATGGAGGACCGGGAGGCTGTCGGAGGTGAGGCCGGAGAAGGGTCAGAAGATGTGAGGGTGCGGTTACAGTTAGTCGCGCAACCAATGTCCAAGGACACGGTATTCGACGTGAAGGGTAACCCGCGTCTCAGTCGACGCAAATAGGGTGCTGACATGAATGTGCAGATCTCGAGGAGCTCATCCATCTCATGCAAGACCGCCCGAAGGGAACGATGGTTCGCTGTTCGAAAGCACGAGCCATGTTTGCGATGCGCGCTTGTAGGCGGAGTGTGATGATAGGCAAGGCGCTCGATAAGACGCAGATGACGGCGGTACGTTGATATCATCATCTTCTTCTTACTTCTCATTCTTCGCATGGTCGCACAATAGATCGTTCGACACATGGGAGCAATGGACCAACCTTGGAACTGCCCACATGGACGGCCGACAATGCGGCATCTGTCGGATTTGACTTCTTTTGCACGGTACGCGCCGCCGCGGCGCGAGATTGATTGGAAAACGTATGGGTTGCTTGGTTCTAGTATGGAAAAAGCATGACGGGAGGAGTCACATCTATTCCAAAATAGCAAGCCTCCATCGAGAGATTTGCCTGTTGATGGAAGCGCTCGTGCGATACCATTGCTATCGAACGAGATGATCACGAGGGCCAGGATGACTCCTCGAACATTCTCATGCCATTGTGCCCGAACCGTTATCTCTTACCACACACGTCATCTACAGATATCTAACTTTGTATATATAGTGTCGATGCGCAATCTAAATGGCTTTGCATTCTTCGAATCTCTTGACACTACACTTGCAACGCATAGTGACCCGTTTGTTCTAATAGGATGTCGATCCACGCAGTGAAGCGCGAGCAGGCTAATCCAGCATGGGACAATAGGTATGTCGTCAATGCAGAGCATCTCACGTCCATCACTCCAGCCCTTTGTAGTATCCCACCCATCTTGACGATCACCTCCGGATCTACGGTCCACTTCTCCTGCCTTGACGCCTCCAATGGCCAAATCACTCCCACCTCGACCGCTGCATCCATCGCCACCGTCAATCTCGAGCTCTTCAACCATGTCAACGGGCCGGTGTACGTCCAGGGCGCCATGCCAGGGGACACGCTGCAGGTCGACGTGCTCGACGTGCAAACGGCAGACTGGGGCTGGACGGCGCTCTTCCCCGGTTTTGGACTGCTGTCAGACGAGTTCCCAGAACCCGCGCTCAAGGTCTGGGATCTCTCTTCAGC
>JBBPLQ010000197.1:0-39500 GCA_038089855.1 Royoungia palumana
CATACAAAATAAGGAGGCTGCCAAGGATCCGCTTTGAGGAGTGATATACCGCCCATGCACGGAGCACCATGATAACTATGATCACTATTTAGTATTGGGTTGTCTTCAGAACTTTGTAATACGTTGGTGCGACTCACGGTCTACTGCGGCTGTACACAAAAATTGGGCCCAGTCAGCTAAGAGAGTGAGCTTGTAGCCTTGGGATCATTCGTGAACAGAATTATATACGAAGTAACTGTTTAGTATCTCACAGCTGCATAATTTCACATCAGTAATCTACGGTACTAGACGATGACGCATCAAAAGAAACATACATCTACAAGACAATATGAGCGAATTGATGAACTGACACATTGTGAGAGGTAGTATTACCATTGCAGGGCCGGGTAGGAAAGTGCTTCCGACTTTCAATGATTTGTGTCAGTTGGTCACACTGAACAAAGTAGCCGATCGTGAACATACGTAGCGCATAGATTCTGGTAAATATCAGTTTTACAGGTGTGCCCAATAGATAGCATAACAGTTAGACTTACGTGGCAAAGAAAAGGCTACAGTAGCGGACCTGTATTATGGGTCAGCGTGCTTGGTAGCACAAGAAAAAAAGAAATTACCAGGAGGTACAGAACGGAGACAATGGTCCAAGGTTTATTCTTGCAGAGTCATTAGAAAAGAACCTCATTCTTGAAACGAGCTTCCACACACCCAAATATACTCTATCTGTAAGCATCATGATGAGAATAGGTTGGCATTCGAAATTAAGCTGTAACAGGACTACCTCGTTTACAAACACCAGGACTGTTTGCGAGGAAGTTAGTTATTTAGGAACAAAAGAGACGCGAACAGGAATGTAACACACCATAGTCATATATGATGACGGTGAGGATAACAACTGCAAATTCATGAAGCGACAGAACAAGGATGAGTTGAGTGCACATACGCGATGCATAGTTATTTTCTTGGATGCTCGACATAGCGAGCTCTCAGCTAACACGGCAGGGAGGATGAAGAGCAGAAAAAATCCAAATCAGCCTTAGCACAAACGAAATGGGGGTCCTACTATCGATGATAACAAGGCCGTATTTTATTGTGCAGCCAGACTCAGCCTTTGCTGTGAAGATGTCTGTTCCTCAATATCACTGGCAAAGGCACATGATTCTGAGTTAGAATTATATAGATACTTTGTAAACGCTCATCAATTTCCTGGCATACGTAACTGATACGTGCGGAACGGGAAAAAAATTCTTTTTGCTCGAACGTGCCTTAGACCAGGATTTGTGTACGACTTTGTCACCAAGACGAATGGGACCCAGGAGGCGGCAGAGATTCACTGATATTCAATGTGACTGTTCAGAATAGCCGATTACAGCCTTAGAGTACTCTATAACCGTGACATCTCAACAACTTTTGTGTACATACTTTGAATCCTTTCCGTGGTCGGTTTTATGACCCGAAAATCCATCAGATGCGAAGATAGCAAGTTGGGAGCTAGCCAGATGCCAAGACAAACCCTGATTATCTCACCCGAGCCCACGAGCAATAGCGCCAGTGCGAAACCTTGTATACTAGGGATTGCGTCAACGATGCTGTACAGTCGCTTCTCGAGATAGTACAGTCCCGGGTGAGTCCGAGTCTGATGTCGTGACTCACCCAAGATCATTTAATTGATTGCTGTAGAGTTCACCTAACAAAAGTATCACAGCCCTCAAGGAGAAAAGGGATGAGGCAGGAAGGAACAGCAAGCATGACGAGATACTCACAGCCTATACCATTGCACCTACTCTCGGGCCCTAATTCTAAATGGTCTACTGGCCAGTGATCGCATCATGGCTCAGTAGATGAAGCCACGACCGGAGAAAACGTGGTATGTTTCATATGGCAATCTGGTTTCACGCCTCGTTAAATCAGTTCAAGCTTCCCTACTTTGATGTTCGTCAAGTAAAATGTGACGGCCCTGGAGAAGGATGGTCGCACAAGTGAGGTAATCGAGTGTCTCTGGCAGATGCGACAGGAGTTACCTAGCAACGTGAGTGACGACGTGCACTGGTAGTGCGAGTGGACACTTATTGAGTTGTAGTGCTCGAAATACAGTGAATGGACCTGATTATCTATTGAGACTCTTGACAACACTGCAAAGATCAGCTCGAGAAACCTGGAAATGCTGAGACGAAGTCACAGATATCACGAAGCTGCGGAAACAACTCTTGACCATATTATCATTTGATCCGCCGGTGAACCAGGCTGCAGGAGGGCCTGGCTGGCAGCCCTGTAGGCAGCGTGGCATGTTGTAGCTAGTCCAGATACACTACTCTCCGCTGCTCCAGCAGGCAGCTAACATAGCTTCAAGGAGTCTGGTTATTGAAGGGGAATGTTCATCACCGAGAAAGAGGTGCGCGCGAATTCTGGGTTGTGACTAACCTAATTAGGAAGGTGGAAGAGTAGGGCGAGAAAGTCGGCAACATCCATTCAGGAGGATGTCGGATCACGCTGATTCGTTGTGATCTCGTTCGACAGTGACGTACGTGTACAGGCAGACTTACATACTACTGAACCAGTGGCTCAGGAACCGGATATGACGTAGGTAAGGACAAAGGTGTGACATGTGACAAAGTGAGAGGTCAAACGCATAATGATGTGGTACAAAGGAAAAGAAAACATATCTATTATGTAGGTGGCGTACGTGCAGGTGACTCAATTAAGGGCGTCGAAGGTGTTAGCATAGTTTGTTTCTTCGTTCTCAGAGCTCCCGATATCGCCAGAGTCTGCAAAGATAATCATGCTCATATCAGCACAGCCAGACAGCCCAAAGCCAGAATCCATCGCCACTCCACATCGGCGCGCATGAAGCTCCCGCACGTTGATGATCAGCCGAGAGAGGACAGTGATCATACAGTACTGGGAAACAAGTAAGACCAAACCCCCCGTCGACCCTTTTGTCGGGATGACGTTCCAGGTAGTGAGCGCCGAGCAGATGTTGTGAAGTAAAATTCTGAAGGGGGGTCCTGTTAGCGGTGTTGCCAGTGTCTTTCCCAAGTAACATCCCACCAAAGGTGGTGGAGCAGGAAAAGTCAACTTGAGATGACAAAGGACAGTAACGTACACTATAAAGTAAAAGATGCTTTCTCTTGTTAATAGATCCATGTAACTACCTGGTTTGTATCGCCTCGGTACTTGGTTCATTTCCGTGGACTGTGAGTCAGAACTCCTCAGGAACCGGAAGATTATAAGAAAACAAGCTGCTGCAGGGAGAATGGGTGCAAATACATTGAGAGCTCGAGTCCAGCTGATGCTAGCGAAATGCGGCGCGCAAAGTCGGACATCAAGTAGTTGGGCCGCCACTCTCGTATGGATTTCCGCTAGCATGAATGAGTGCACGCATCGTGAATTTAGGCGCAAAACATACCCGAAAGATACCTTGGCATGCTGTAGATAGCACAAACGATAAAATGGAGGATCATTTTCACAGCATATAAAATGAGGAGGCTGCCCAGGATCCACTTCGAAGATTGATATACAGCCCATGCACGGAGCACCATGATAACTGCAATTACTGTTATGCTCTGTCTTCAGAAATTGTACGTGGTACAACTCACGGTCTATCGCGACCGTACAAAGAAATTGGGCCCAATCAGCTAAGACAGTGAGTACATAACCTTGGAATATAAGTACTGAATGGAATTGTATATGAAGCGACGATTTAGCATCTCACAGCTGCGTAGTTTTGCATCAGTAATCTACAGAGGTCAATGGTGTATCAGAAAAACATACGTCTATGAGACAATGTGAGCGAATCAGTCAACTGACGCCGTGAGAGGTATTACCGTTGCAGGGCCAGGTAGGAAAGTGCTTCCGACTGTTGATGAATTGCGTTAGTCAGTCACATCGAACAAAAACTGTCAATCGTGAACATACGTAACGCATAGATTCTGGTGACCAAGTTTAGCTTGGTGTCCAATGGATGGCAAAATTGTTGCTCAGACTTACATGGCAAAGAACAGGCTGCAGTAGCGAACCTGTTATGAGGCTCAGCTTGTACGCAAGTGACAAAGATATTGGTAGTACGCACCAGAACGTACAAAGTGGAGACACTGGTCCAAGGCTTATTCTTGCCGTATCGTCAAAACAAACACCACACATTCTCAAAATCAAAGTTCCACGGACCCAAATATGCTCTATCTGCACAAGTTAGGAGTGACTCTGCATCGAAAACCAAAGGAATACCTCGTTTGTAAACACAAGGACTATTGAGAAGGAAATTAATTATATGGGATCACGGGAGACATACGAAAACAGGACACACCGTAATCATATATGATGACAGTAAGGATAACAACTACAAATTTTTTGAGAATGGAACGAGAACAGACTGAGTGGACACACGTGACGCGTAGTTATTTTCTCGGATGTCTGACATGACGAAGCGCTAGGTTAGTTGAACCTGAACACGGATCAGAAGGGGAATGTGAGTATTGACAATGACAGAATTTGGGACGTACGGTATTATGCAGCTGGACTCAGTGGCTGCTGTAAACACACCCGTTCCTCCGTGTCGACACCACGATCCAGATTGGCATGGCACGTGAACATCACGAAGTCATCCACCGTCGTGCACGACACATGTTGCTCATACGAGAATCCTGTCCCCTAGTTCTTTGACAGTGGTTGATGGCTTTTATTTCATATGGACGTTCATGTGGGTCTGCGAAATTAGCGGAGTGAGTATTTGAAATTTCCTGATACTTCGTTCCTGTAGCAGTCCACCGAGTCACAACGACACGAGCTATTTCCCTGACCAGCCATCAGAAGACGAGGCTGGAAATTCGATGCACCGAGACAGTCGGAAAGCATGGATTTAATTGTAACTGGTTACGCAGCCGAGCCACAACGTTCTTATTCATGCCGGATCTGAATGCGATTCATGGAGTTTGCGATAAGGATGCGGAACTTTTGCTTTTGCTTGGGAAACAATTTAGGATTCAGGGTCGTGGGACCACAGCAATGGGACTGTGTGCAACAGTAAGTATAAGGCCGAATCATAGTGGAGCCCAAAAGCGGGCTACCGAGATGGAAAGAACGCCCTGAAAGGGTCTCCGTGGACCACATATCCATTCTGCGGAGCGGGGAGCAAAAGTATGCTCGATCACACCATGTTGGCCTGTGACGGTGCACGCCCGTAGCCGTGGTGTCGTCAATGACCGCATCCATCGGCATCGGCTTGCAGTGTGTCGGGATGGCACGCTCACGTGTCGTCGTCGTCACGTGGCAACAAGTAGGGCTGATACGGACCCGCTTGTCGCTTCACGAACTCGCTTAGCACCGATCCCTCTTGCAGTGTGGTTTCGTCGAGGCTTTCATATCACCCCCGAATAGTGCTCGCCAACTTGAAGGTTACGAACCGAAGCAAGTAGCACTACGGTGTACGGGGAAGCGGTACACGGAGACAGCCACTTGATGCTCGTAAGATTGAAGGAATCTCCGCGCGAACATGTCCGTGGTGGGCCACTTCCTCAATGTTGCCGATACATTCATTTTCAATTTGATTTCAGCGAGTCAACAACAAAGGGTCCACTTTCGATTTGTTGGTGTATACCCACCATTCGGAAAGTTATAATGACCGTGTCCGACGTACACTCATCGATACTGACTACAGACGTCTGCAGGGTTGTACACGGTTTTGGATTCCGCTTGTGGTTGTTGCACGAGCCACTTGTTGGCATGTTCACGTGGTATCGTGGCTCTGCGCTCACCCTCGTCCACTTTCACGATGCCTCCTCACAGTCCCCGAGACCTGTTGTGCTGTGGGAAAGTGGAACGAGCGCGAATGGATGCACCAAGCGATAAGAAACCAACTGCCGTCGTCGCGGTGGTAGAACCTGCTGCCCTCTGACCGAATCCGCGAGAAATCCTTTTTGATTTAACAGCCCCAAATTACTCTGCTAGAAGACACTGCATACTCGCTGCTAGGTACCTTTGGTACCGCTATCCCGAATATGAAGGAGACATGTGGCAATCGGCCGCCTTCTGGAGCACATCCTGTTGTGTTTGTGACTATCCTCGGTGACCTGGCTGCCAGGATTATAGATTCTGTAGACTTACTGAGATAGGCGACATCGTCATCACACTGGAATTATCGTTGTCGGATTCCGATCTCACAACGGCTCAATAAACTTCCTTTCCTATCCCTTGACTCCAGTTGTCTTACTTCCCTGCCACCCAACTTGTCGAATTGAATTCGAAAAACAACTTTCCTGTTTGTCATGGGAACAGTCGCCGCACTTGGGGGGTAGAAATCAGGGACTAAGAGGAAGCGTCTGCTCCTTGACCAGGATTTCGCTGGCCATGATGATGATACCTTCGGCGCTCCGTCTGGTTACGTAGGTATCTCGCTTGTGGTGTCCATGTGTTGCGACCGATAGCTGGTCCGCGAGGATACGCTGTTGATTTACTTTGACAAAGGGACTGCAATGGTATTTAGGCGAGCATATGTCAATTCTCTCCTGTACTTTTGTGCGTTGGCCCCAAACACGCTCATTGTATCCCTGCATCCTGGAGAAGAACTTGTGGCGACGTAGAAGTCAGCTTATTGTAGGAGGAAAGCAGATGAAATCGAAGCAATGGGGCTATAATCATATCCTACGACCGTCGGTACGGCAACAGCATGTTATATGAGGATGAACATCATCGAGCAAGATTTAGAGTCACGATACAGGTTATGTACTCATTCTATCGCATGCTTGTCAAAATGGATTGCTAGGTCGAACCCATGATGCCGACGCTGGAGTAGGATATCGAGGCGACTGATAGAAGTTTATGGCCCGGGGATCAAAGTGGGTACCTTTGGGAGATCGCGCTTGTAGTGAACGCGTGCGATGGTGAGCAAGAAAAGAAAGCACACAGCCACCTTTGTCATTGTTCCCGCTCGACTGACATGGCAGCAACGAGAATCCTTCCAACTTCCGTCGTTATACCCACCAAAAAGCACTCTGCAACAGTCATCTTCTTGCATGTACGCATTGTTTACCGTCCGAGCGGGGTAACTTTCATTCTCGTTCGTAACAGGGCCTCGGCGATACTGGACTGGGTTGGCGCCCGGCCGTAGAAATGATCAAGAGCGAGCTGCCCCACGTTAAATGGCTACTGCCCACCGCACCCACCCGTAGCATAACCGCCAACTTTGGCATGCAGATGCCCGGTTGGTTCGACATCTTTTCCTTCGACTTTCAAAAAAAGAATCCGCCACAAGATCGTGACGGACTTCTCGAGACCGCACGCACGATCGACAAGTATATCCAAGACGAGATCGACGCTGGTATACCTGTGGAGCGTATCGTCATCGGTGGATTTAGTCAGGGCGGATCCGTGTCGTTGTTGGCAGGGTTGACAGACCGGGGAAATGGTGGTTGGAAACTCGGAGGCGTTGTATCGCTGAGCAGTTGGATTCCACTGCAGGAAGAATTTATAGCAGTTCGTGTTCACTCTTCACTGGGTCCAGGCCCATACTGACTTGGAGCATTGATCAGACGGCTTCTCCCCATCTACGCGACGTACCCGTACTCATGTGCCATGGTACTGCTGACCCCCTTGTACCCTTCGACTTGGGCCGCAAATCGAGCGAAATTCTCAAGAACTTGGGGCTACCTGTTCTTGGAGACTCGGCGCTTACGAATGAGGGTAAACTAATTTCACCAGGGTTGATCTTCAAATCTTATGATGGACTCGAACACTCGGCTTGTACACAAACTATCCTGGACCTCAGGCAGTTCTTGAAGCGCGTTCTAACCGATGACTAGTACTCAATCCTTCCACGGATGGTCGTTGAAGCTGGCCCGTGTTAGGTGGCCGCGGTTGTCGATCGTTATGATTCTTACAAGCGCAGTTAGATTCCTTGAAACTTAAAGGTGGCCATATCCAGCATTTACCATAACTCGGGTGACGATCTGTTATGTACTGCCCTACGAAGCTCTCCGATTTGATCCATTTTTAGGCCCATTATTCACCTTGTACTTTCAGACCTTCACTAGCTACTCAGGCTAGATAAACAATGATGTCCACACTGTATGAAAGTTTCGATCCCATGAGCAAGGACTTTCGATCGAAGCAACCCTCATCGACGTCGATCGCCAGAAGACATGGCTGTTATTCTGTGTGAACGGCGTGGGGTCCATGAACCAGGTTTTGGTTGGCGTAGATCCTCAACGCATACCTGGACGTAGGTCAGGTCTCTTTGAGGTACTTTGCAATCGTTGGCATGGCTTCCGGTTCAAAAAACATAGTGCACTATGACAGAAATGTATCAGTCAGATCGGGGACTCCGACTCGTGGTAAGTAAGAAGGTCGAAAGCGCATCCCAATCCAAGTAATCAAGAGCGACGAATCGTTAAGCTAGGCGCTTCATGGGTCATCGTATCGCAACCCTTCTGATTTCTATCTTCTTTCATTAATATCTCTATCTTCTTCAGCGTTCGGATGCAACGATGGACATTACGGGTTGTGAAGCTCTGGTAGCACGAACCCACCGGCAACGTCGCCACCATGTTTGTTCTGGGTATCACGGGCATATAATTCCCAAGTCTACAGCGACGACAAGCAAAGATTCGATCGCAGAGAAAATGGTGGCCACCCATACATAGGCCCAAGCGAACGAGGCCGGTAGCAGGACGTTATATGATAACCAGCAAGTGTTAGCTTTGCGTCCACTTTCGTCGACAAGCGCGGAAGGAACGGAATGGTAGGAAAACGATGAGCTGAACTTACAGAAAGTGGACCGTGACGTTCCCTCGTTTTGCGATCCCGTCGTTGTGACGGTTCATACTACGCACGTGCAAACTGAGGGTGCTAGGACACGGCTGTAAATCACTACGTAAGCTGTCGAGTAAGTGTCGGTGTGGAAGAGATGCTGCCCTGCGCTCTACGAGCTCTCATCGGTACCATGGTTATGCTTACCTGAGACTCGATCCGAAAGACTCAATATGACGCAACAGGCAAGTCCGAGGGTAATGTTCACAGTGAGCATAAGGAGAATGGCCAGAGTCGGGTTGGGTCGACAGTACATTGCGCATACACGTCGCTGAGCAGAGCAGCGTTATAGAAACCATGGTATTGTGGATTTACAACCATTTGATCGATACAAGATTCAGTACGTGACGAGCGCAGTATATTCAAGTTCAAATACCGACATCTGAAGGTCTTCATAAGCATATTCATCGTCCGGAGAGAGAAAGCGCCTTTCCATCGACATGGCTGGGCAGACAACTGCGTCCGACCTGAACTGTGACTCTCGACGGAGAGTGTTAGTCTCAACCAATTATGCAGTGCAAGTGACCTATTCACTCACCAGGATAACGAATCTGAAAGATTTCCGAATGTTATTTTCGTGATAAACAGCTAGTCGAGGTGCTAGAAATAGAATTGACTGCGATAACGAGTTCCGTTTAGTTGGTTGTAGTGACTTTCTTATGCCCTCGGAGACGGTCTGCAGGCCGATAAATGACTCGGGAGTCGGGTGGAGAAAAAGGGAGGAGACCAAATTCAAAGGTCTATGGGTTCGAAAAAAAAAAAAAAGCTTTGATATACCACAAGCTCGAAGGGACTGGGAATTAGCGCCCAGCATTTAAACATACCGTCGGTGAGCCGAGTGGACGTCACTGGCAGTACCGTTGATGGAGCGAGGTATTTGCGTGTGTTTGAGCTGATGCTCAGGTTTTCCATGACTTAGACTCGACTCGGATCGTCTTGCCAGAAGAGAAGTCTCCGTGGTATTGTGGTGCGTTCAAACTCATCATGGACCACGCTCGTGGACCGTCGAGGATCGTGTCGATAACTATTGGATCACCCCGAGCACTGGCAAGTTTTCGGCGACGCTGTAGGCGCTCGATACTCTAGCGTTCTAGACACTGGAGATGAGTCATTGGCCTTTGGGCGCTGAGCGCTGAGCTCTCTATGCATGGCACTATTTCTCAGAGATCGAGTTCTGAGTCCCGCAGACAATCCATTTTCCATGGACTGTGTGTGGGATACAAAGCTACATCTCTCTGGCGTCAAGAATTTTGGACTTATCATCATCATTTGTAGGACCACGATCCGCAAAGAAGTGCAGGACTCGAGAACGGTGGCATCGGATGCCCGTGACTATCTGTATCTTTGACTCGATGTGGGCAGCATAACCCTCATAATGCTCTGAACCGTACGCTAACTTCAGCTGATGATTTCAGCTTGCTGGGTATATCCGAATTTACTGATCACCGGTCATCTATACACTCTGGATACGTAGGACGCACTACAGGTCCCTCCTCAGGTTGTCACATTTTACTGTCATGATTCTCTTCCTGTGCTTGCCCTCGTGAACCCCACTACCGCGCCGCTGGGCGGCGACGGGGTATCCCCCCGAATCCGTTGTGGTAAAGTGGGTTAGAGGAGGTTAGTATCTCCTGACACATACCGACTTGTCTGTGAGTGTGCCCACACAAGTGCCGTTACTCTACCTAACTGTCTTCACGAGCAGAAGCTGTAGCAGATCCGGAGGTGTTCACAAGCAGCGAAATCTCGATCTAATTCGAAAGGCCGAAAGCAGAAACTTTCGTACTAGTGATTCAGCCAGCCGGAGATTCATCCCATGATCACCAGAAGCTACCTAGCCAGTGGCATACGTTGGAACCAAGTTTGAGCCCTTCGTATCATAGGAGGAACCTGGCCGTTGATTCAGGTTCGGAGGAATACGCTGGAGTGATTCTGCTTCCGATGATTTCGGCGGATAGACGCCTGCTAGTGAAGCTCGAAGAATGGGTTTGCCTGTGGGAATCCCATCCCCATCCATCCTGAATCGTTCCATGACCGAAGGCGGCAAGAGCAAAGCTAGTTGATTCGAACACACAACCTCTGAGACTCCGCTTCCGGCAAGCCATGGTCCCCCAACCGATACTCGATGCGGGGCATTCTGATAGTTATGATATGTATCATACAGATAATGGCATGTGTAGGTCCCACCATACACGATTTCTGTTGTGAAGCTATTAGCATCAATCCAGTGCTGACGGAGCAGACGTTGACTCTTCCCCGGTGCTCGGTGGACGGACTTTGGTCCGTCAAGTTAATCAAGGAACCTGGCCAGTCGGCAGATACTTCTGGTCATGGTCATCCGCTTCTCGTGGTAGTCGGGGGCCTGTTCCCATACTTGCCAGAAACCGACGGTAGAACACAGATTTGATGGGAGTAGCCATACCGAGAGAGCAAAGACGCCGATGGTCGGATCTGCTGGTCTCGAAGACGTGTCGGCATATCACTACAGCCGGCTCCTATCGGCCAACTCGAACCAGTGCCGTGGCTTGATGATCAAGGCATGCGGTAGCCTTCGTCATTTCTGCACGCAGCTTAGGAGGCTTACCTTGTACGTCGTCGCATCTGATCTTCGATCCTCGTGGCATGTACGATTCGCTCTCGTTGACGCGCGCGGGCGCTGGGGAAGGTTCAAAATGCCGTGAACTCGATCGAAGAGCACTCACACTCTGGAAAGTGCTTCAAGCTCGATCGACTTTCGATCGACTGGAAGTGTGGACCTGGGTATGAGCAGAAGAACCGATCAGCGTCTGGAAAAGACGACCTAGGATATCGGAACCATGATCAGGACATACCCGACACGCGTCCGAACGACGTCCAGAAAAGACCACCGAAGACTTTGAGACGGACGCAGTGCATTTCGCGGCGCGGCGCGACCAGGTTTGTTCGCCAGCTTCAAACCATGGCAACCAGCACGCACGGCAATGGGTCTCCTACCATCTCGCCTGCGCAGGCAAGCCGCAAGACGAAGATGGACCGAGGCGCAAAGTCAGGCGCAGCCGACAGCTGGCAAGGTCTCGCCACAGTCCGTTATCTGTTATCTACTGCGCAGTCAGATGAGCGCCGCGGCAGGAGAGAAGCTGTCTACGACAGGCCAGATGACTTGTTTCATGAAGCCATGCGGAGGAGGCATATGATGAGCGCCCTGGACAGTTTGGGCTTCTTTAGGCATCTCAGCCTTGGCGTGTCGCTGCAAAAAGGTATGGTATGATGATCTGACTTTGGATGTCCTGCGCCAACGTCAGCAGGGTTGGATATGAGATACGTATGTGTCAGATATTGTGTATCTGCGGGGATACGGTCGGGAATCTGAGCACGAGAAGCTTGGAAGGCGGACAGGTGACCAGGAGGCATGACTGGTGGGACTGCGTCAGGTGAACACGGTTAACGACATATCGCGACACATGGAGCTCGCGAGGTGACGAGTCGAACAGCAATAAAGGTAGTGGACGATCCGCGATTGCATGCAATTCCCTCTTCACGATCGCATCCACCTCTCACATTTTTTTCGATGCATCTCAGGCAGCTGGGTTTTCACTCCAAGGCACCTTTTGCCATGGACACGTCCTCGATCATGGTGTACCGTACGTATGGCGTGCGGGGAGACAAGCGGTACCGCACAACTTGACCGTGTCCCTGCCCGTGATCGACTCCAACACCATCATCCAACACGACTCACGTCAACTCATCTCAGCTGCAATGGGAAGGTGGTGCAATGGAGCTCCATCACGAACTGCAGTCGGGGGATGCTTTCCGGGCCGGCAGGGTACTCGACGCAACAATGATCGACCTCGGTCCACGCGAACGGGGCGCGAAAACGTGCGACGACGGGTAGCTGTCACTGTCATCGCTGTCAACGACGTCGAGCAAAACCCAACTCGAAGAACATGGTCATTATCGGCAACGGCGACCCACGGCCGCCGAAAATGGCATTTCCTTTTTTATGCAAACCCCGCAGTGGCCGGGGGCCGGTCTTTCAAGTCAAGTTGCCCTGCTCCGACGTGACGCGCTGGCGAGGATCCACCTTGCATGGAATGTATCCATCTGCCTCGTCGTCCTATTCGATCGTTTCAGTTGCGCCATCGAGACACGTTTCCCTCTTTCCTCACATGGATCTCCCAAGCCAAGCCCGAGACAGTGGTTGACAAGTTTCGCCGTCATTTCTCCGGGTGTTCGATTCTCCAGGTGCTTCCCCAAGGTGTCAAACACCGCTCTAGCGACGCATGACGACCGGAGGCCGGTCGCATCCCGTCGCCACTTCAATAACGCTCGTACTTGTACGGTCATGACGCGTAATCGAACCCGCGTCGTGTACGTGATCGGTGAACATAACCAGTGCGGGGTGCCAGCATCGAATGGGAAGGGATAAGCGGGCCGTGCGTTCCGCGTACGCACGGCAATAATTTCCGTATACGTGCATGCTCAGCTCTTCGCTTCTCGTCGGCGAAATGGGAACAACTTGAGGCTGAATTGCGTAGGTGGAGAGGTGCGTCGGACCAAATATAGCGTGGTGGCCAAAGATCTAGGGGACTCGATCCTTCCCCTCTTTTTTTATTGCCGCCAGCAGCGGTGGTTTGAGAGTTGGACGACGAGGACGTTTGGGATCGTGCATCCAGTCTACCGACGTCGTCAGCATCCTACCGACGTGACGGCATGGTATTCGCATCTGTCAACCCCATCAGCACCCTTATCTCAGTCGCTGCCGGCATGCCATTTTAGCCAGGCTGTCCGATTGCTCGCTCTCACGATGGTACACGGCTTCGAAGCACGAACCAATCACGAAGGGGATCGATCAAACCTTGTCAAGGCGCACCCAAGCCCACCCCAATCGGCGAATACACACGATCGATCCAATGCGCTTGGCTAGGATGGCAAGTCAAAGGTTCCGTTCTGTCGGTACGCTGGCGCACGGTGCGGGGCAGTGCTCTCCACCGTGGTCCACTCTTCATCACGTTCGTGCTTCTGTGCGCTGATTGCCCAGGACGTCCGGCGGACTTGCGTGTTGGGATCCGTCGGGGAGGGAACACGATTGCGTGTGTGGAGAGCGCGTACTTGGGATCTGAGCACCAGGAACCACGCTCGTCCGCCTGCTTCTCTTCTCGAGATCTGTTGGTCGAACGCCGTGCCTTGCCAGCCTCCCCCCCTTTTTTTTTTACGTCCAAGTCGTCCATGTCCGCGTTGTTGGCGTTTGGTGCACGGCACGGATCTCAGGCTTCTCTTGATCTTCTCTGCTGGAGATGCTCAGTCGCAGGATCCGTTCCACGACGCCATCCTATGTCCTTGGTTCACAAATGAGTCGTCGACGGAGATGAGTATGAGTGTGACGTCAAGATAGGGAAGCCCACGGGACGAACGTAAGCGAGACACTGCCCATGTGGAGCCGATGCGGTCGGTCCCCATCGCTCCTGCCAACAACGAAATCCGTTTCGACACCAGCTAGCAGATATATCGACCACGGTAGCAGAGCAGACGACTCCAAGCTACCTTCCAAGCTCTCACGTCGACCGTGTCTGCCTCCGAATACTCGTCGCCTGAAAAAGCCGATGCTCGCCACTAGCGTTGAGCGGGTTATGAATAATGAAAATCATCATATATACTTCCATGACTGGTTTCACATACGACATCATCTATCGTGTTTTGCGTTTGAGACGCCTGCCAAGCACCGCTTTCGTGAACGCACGATCGCACGCAGTGACCGCAAATGGCAAGTCCCTATTGGCGTAACTCAAAAACTGCAAAAGCCCGATGGAATGGAACGTTTTGGATCTGAGCCTGTGTCTGCGCCGAGATGAGTCGCCGAAGGGAAAAAAAAAGGGGGGGGATGGGCATCAGTCACAGCACGATGGTCCTGCAGACCCGAATGGCTCGGTGGTCACGGTGATGTCGTTTTCTCGGCCGACCGTTCTCAACCGCAGTCGTACGTCAATGTATGCAATCAGGCGATCGGAAGGTCTGAGAAGCGATGTGCACGCGAACGGGACGGAGGGGGAGGCGAACAACGGCTTGCGTCCTTTGGATTGGAAGGGCGTACATACCCTATGGATACGGTCCAGACTCGCCCCTTTTCTGGCTGGACCGTGACGGCGCAGCACGTACGTAGATATCCGTATGTAATAAAGCTGGAATCCCGCGTTTCAGACAGACTTGGACGGCGCTGGAGGGTTCGAAGACGGTCGTTCGTCCCTGATTGACGGGTACCGTCGTGCGTCGCGGAAAAAAAAAGCTCGGCCACACCGATGTGTCTGTTTGCCGCCAACGCCGCGACGTTATCTACTGCTCGCCTCTACCAGGGATGGTTTGGGGTCAACTCGACAGCGCGACATGGTCTTGGTTGCCTTTTTGTGATGGTGTGGGACGGCTGCCCGCGCGGTGTGGGGTTATTCTTGGGTAGTCCGGGACGATGAGCCGAAATGGCACAGACGGCCGGTATTTCAGTTTAGGATCAACGGTTTCGAGGGGTCCTTATTCTGACTGCCGTCCAGCAGACGGAGCGCGTCCGAGATGGGTGTTTGTGACGTACGACTCGAGCGAATCGCGGGCGGGTGTGTGCTGGCAACCATGCACTGACCGGAACTTGATATGGGTCTTGGTGTTTGCAGTTTCCATTCTTCTATCCGAGCGTGAGCCGCGGTCCGACGTTGGCTTTGATGGGTTATCACCGTGCGTGCTCCCACAGAGGCATGCGTTCGACCGCGGATGGTCCACCCACTTGGTGGGGAACGGTGGAACGGCCGTGGCGGCGTGCCCCTTTCGGTGCTCTCACTCGAGATCGTAGAGACTCGATGCGGTACCGTGTTCCTCACGCCTGGTGTTTCATTTACCCGCGTTCGCGGATGACGAGGTAGATACCGGTGCGCTATATATACGTGTTCGCGGCCAAGGTTTCATAATCTGTTATCGGGCGAGGCTGGCGTGTTAGGCTACGAACAACATTTCCAGGCACGTCCGTGAGGAGGTCGAGCCGCGCTATCGACTGTATTGCATGCGAGGCGTGTGAATCTGCAATTGAACGAAAATAGAAATGTGGGGGAAATAAACAAGGGCAAATAGACAAATTGGGGAGTGCCTGGACGTTTCCCAGAGCGGACCGAGACCCCGAAAGAGATATGAAATGGTCGAGTCGCCTTTGTTTTTCGATTTTTTTATAATTTTTTTTCGCGATGGCATATCCACCGCTCGTCAGACAGGATGGTTTCCAGCTGCCCTCCCCCGCACACACCTCCTCCCCAAAGTCTGCGGACGACGACAAGGACGACCAGCTCTTCATGCCCCACAACGTCTCCTTTCTCCCGGACTCGTTCCGCAAGTTCCCTGCGCAGACCCACCCCCACCACCCCCCGCACGGCCAGCAGCACCAGATCGACTTTGCAGACGAGCTCGCCACTCTGATCGAGACGCCCCACGTGCCGTCCCACGAGCGATCGACCCACTCCCGCTCGCCCAACGACGACACCTACCGCCACAACATCTTCGACATATCTGCCCCCCCGCAGCACCAGGACATCTACCAGCACGACTATACCCACTTCACCTCTGCGCTCCCCGCAATCAGCTCCTCCATCCGCTACGAGCACCACCCGGATCACACCGCAGCCGTCTTCCCCCCCTCGCCCACCCATCGCTCCCGCTCGCGGTCCCGCGCCCCCTCCGTCGGCCCGACCAGATCGGCCCGCCGCGACCGTCGTACGAGCTCGATCTCCTCGCATGTCTCCAGCACGAGTCCCCCGCCTCGTCCCCATCCCCACGCTATCGTCATCCCCGGCCGCGGAAACGCCATGGGTGGCTTCTTCGTCCCAAACGGAACGAGTGCCCCACCCGACTACAATCTCCCTACCCCCGACTCCCTCTCCCACTCCTTTGGCCTCCAGCACCACCCCCAGTACCCCTACCCCGCACAGACGCCCTCGTCCCCGTACTATGGCTACCCCGCCACGAATCGCGCGAGCACACCCAGCATGGGCATCTCCCCCACCGACGTCGACACCCTCAACAGCATCTCCATCAACGGCATGACCGCACATCACCTCCCTTCCTCTCTTCCCGCTCCCCACGTCGCCAGCCTCCCCAAACCCGCCACCTCCGTCCCATCCACCACCAAGCAACTCGACCCAGACGCCCATCTCTCTGAAAAGCGCCGCCGCCGCAGGGAATCACACAACGCGGTCGAGCGTCGCAGACGGGACAACATCAACGAGCGCATCGGCGAACTGGCCGGCCTCATCCCCGGCGTCCTCTTTGAATGCGAAGGCCCGCTCACCGTGCCCGGAACCACGCCACAGCCAGGGTCGGTGCCCGGCCCGGCTCTCAACGAAGACCTGTTTACGATGGGCGTCTTGGGCGAATCTGGTACGTCTATGATCCGACCCTCCCCGGGCATGCCGTCTCAAATATGGTCACAGGGTTGCACGTCTTGCCAACAGAAGACGGCTTACCCGACCTGCCAGAAGAGGGTTCCATGGTGAAAAAGGATCCGAGCGAGGAAGCCGAGCCCTTGGCGTCGTCCGTCTCACAGGCCAACGGTTCCAATGGTACCAGCGCGCTCGAGCAAACGACGATCAAGGCCAACAAGGGCATGATTCTGCGCAAGGTACCGTTCCTGTCACCCCGCATAGATCCTCCGTCTGACCCATCGTCCAGTCTGTCGAGTATATCCGATACCTTCAGCAGCTTGTATCAGTGCAGGCTTCGAGGGGAAGGGATCTGGAAGAGCGAAACAGAACGCTGGAGAGAGAACTGGCCATGTTCAGGGGGGACCCTCTACCACCGTCCTCCGCATCCTCTGTCTCGTCCTCTTCGCCGTCCGTGGAATCGTCTGCGATCTTGTCCATGTCCGGTTCGAGCATGACATCGCAACCAGCTTCGATGATCGACGCAAAAGCACACTTTGGAGACAGTGCAGACGACATGGACATGGAAGACGGCAGTGTTGCCTCTGACGGGCGGGACCGTTCAAGAGAGGGGCGTGGCGGCGCAGCCGAGTTGCGCGGACGACAGCTGGGACGCACGCGAGACAGGCCACAAGCGCATATCACCAGTCTCGGGGAACAGGGCATGGAAGTGTGACCTTCCTACTCGAAGGCCCGTCGCTCTTTCTCATTTATATATTTCGACCTCGCATCATGCTCGTCTTTTTCCTGTATGCTTCGTTTATGACAGTCCACCTCGATTTTTTTCCTTCTGCTTCCATCCAAAAATCCCCCTCGGGATCACTTGTTTCGCGTCACTTTGAAGCGACACCCTCTTGATCGACGACTGCGCGCGAACGCAAAAACGCTCAAGAATACGAGGCCCTCCCATCCGTGGTGTCTACTTCAAGATGTGCCTCTACTCCCGTCTCTTGTCCCTTTCCTCTCACGCCCCCTCATGCTCACGTCCCGGACGTCCCTTGTGGTGTACGCTGTGTTTCTCTCTCTCTATTCTTTTTTGTACACGTCCTCACGTCCACCCTTCTTTTCGACGGGATGCTCTTCCTTGATGTGTTCCTCGTTCCTCGTCGTATACGGTCTCGTCAGAAAGAAGAAACGCGTTGTCTGTAGGTATAGTTATACGTAATTTTTCCCCCCGTCGTCTTTCACGACGAGCGTGATGGGTGTGTCCGGATCTGGTGACCTGGACAGAGTTGGTCCATTGGCACGCCTCGGCGGTGCCGATCTGACCGTCGAGGTTCAAACATTCAGGAACCGCCCGATCGTGCGTGTCATGTGCCAGAGGGCACCGGCGGGATCCACGGCACCGTGGTATGTGTCGAAAAGGGTGTCTCGGCACCAAGCCTGGGGTGATACCCCGGTGCAATGTGAACATCTCATCCCGGCCAACGCATGGCGTGCGTCTCATCGAACCGCCACGGTCGTCACGGGTGCCTCGCGAGGACCGGGACCTTGCGAACGCAGGATCGTCGAAACGTCATGACGGGCGACCGACGACGCGTCGTGTTCCGAGTCTCACGCACACCACACCGCGGTCGCGGTGGCAAACGACGCGCGCGTTACGGCGGACGCAAACTGTCAACGACGTCCAACGCCTTGACGATCACGATCACGCTTCCCAATCATGGCTGCGAGGCCGGGACGCCGCCCCGATGGGCGTTATCGACGCCACGTTGATCGATGACCGCCGGGAGCTGTCCGCGAGCCCATATGGCACGCACCCATAAACGGCGACGAGACACACGTGGTGACCCCCCCTTTTCCAAAGTGTGGCCACAGCCCTCGAGAGGAAGCGGGCCCGACGCCACCGCAATCATCCAAAAGCGGCGCGGGGATTGCCTTTTTTTGATTTGCATCGACAAGTCGATGGGACAAAATGGAGCCGGATCTAGCTTTCTACGTCCCCCTCTACGTGTGATATGTACAAAGGCATCCGGACGTCTGAATCTCCTTGTTCCTCAGCTAGAGAGAGGTGCGATCAGTCTTGAGGGCGCGAAGCACACGGGCACGTACGTGTCGCATGCCAAAAGTAGATCACGAGGCCCGACATGACCACCACAAACGCGGGAAAGTAGAGCCAGTAGGGGGTATAGTGCTGTTGAAGAACGTCAGAAATCGTCGCGTAGCCTGGCGTGCCAAGACAGCACACACAAAGAGGAAGAGTCCTTGTGGAAGATTGGTCAACTCGGTCGCTCAGAGATAAACGACACGGCCTACCCAAGATGAGTCCGTAAAAGTCGCTGGTCAGCAGAGACATGTTGAGGTAGGACGACGAGGCGGTGCGATAGAGTAATGGCGCCACGGAGAAAAAGACGAACAACGCTGTCTTCCCGTCAGTCTCGTACGCGTCCGTCACATACCAAGGCGGGCGTACACAGGGTGAACAAGAACACAAGTCCAACTACGGCACGGTCAGTGTGCTTGCAAACATCGAGACGAGACAACGTACTTGTCTCCCTGTTCCACGGTGCGTGCATTGCCGCGTCCCGTTCCAAAATCAAGGCTTGGATCCCAGTCGTGATGGTCCCCCACATGCCGAATTGACCAACGACCTGGGTTTCATACATACACTACTACGCCGGGGCCAAACGGGACACGCACCTCGTACAGCGGCGAGTGTCTCACAAAGAATTCTTCCGTTGCGTTGGCTGTGCCCAGGATAAGCCCAACTAATCCGAGAGACGTTCGGGTACGCACTAATGCCAAAGATCGTGGCAGCCACGATCATCAACGCGTCTCCCATCGCACGGTTGTCAGCACGTCCATCTTTGCCAGTAACCAGGTCAGAGATCACGAGGAGCCCCAAACCAGCGATGGATATCATGACACCCTGGTGGCACGTTGACAAGACACCAGAAAGCGAAGTAAAGTCGGACTCACCAAAACTTGCGTCCAGTGGTATTTCGTTTTCATGAGCACCCAGCTGGAAAACAGACACACCGGAATCGCCCACCTGCGAAACAGGTCGGTACCAACCCATTGCCGTAAATGAGATCTTACGCGTCTAACAACATGGCAGATAAAAGGTCGGTATAGCTATATGCCTTTTTGCGACAGAGACATCAAGTCTTGTAAGATGGAGAAATGCTAGATCCGACTCACCTTGACAGCAAGAAAGTTTCCCTGTGCGTCACTAAATGCCAAGAGAAAATCTACGCCGGAAGACTTTGAGAATGGTCAGAGAAGCCAAAGTCAGACGACCCACATTTCCAGCCATCCCGCATTATGACCTTTCGCAAGCCGTCCAGTCCGTCTGCAGAAGTGAGTTGACGAGCGGTAACAGAAAGATCGGCACGCACATCTATGTATGGTATAGGGTGTGTATACGATAAAAAGGGAGAGATAGCTAGAATACCAAGAAATAGATGATGCGGATGAAACACGAGGTGTGCAACTTACGTGAAAAAAATCTGCGTACAGGGTAGGGTCCAATTGCGGTCCACCAGTTTGGCCGTCGTGACGGACGAACATGTGACAGAGAGACTCAATAATTGACCCCCGAGAAGGGCATACGTAAATGATGGAGTCCATAGGCTGACGAAACGTGCAGACAAACTTTTGACGAATGAGGTCGGAGAGTCAAAGACGATCGTCGGTCGAACCTGTTTCGTCGGAGTATATGGGTGATCGAGAGAAGCACTCGTTTCAGTTTCGATTGGTTCCTTGCCTCCGGAAGACGGTCCACCAGACGAAGCGAGGAGCTGGTACTCGTCGTGTGATGTACTGGGACTAGACTGCGGAGCAAGCCACTGTCTCCATCGAGCAACACCGGACACTGGCCAAGTGAGCTACGTCTTGAAAATAGACAGTACAACTCACATGTCCGTTCGACAAAACTGTCCATTGAATGCGTCCTCGCCTCAGCGAGACTGTGGTTTCGGATTCTGTCTCTCTACGCGTCAAGTCAGAATCGACCTGTCTATATGACTATGAGCTCCGTCGATGATTGTAGCGAAGGTGGTTTGACTCAAAGAGACAGTAGTGGACACGTGACATCGCACACCACCCTCTCCTTTGGCAATTTGGCAGCTTGATGCGTACGGCCGGATACGAGTCCGACTATGCCGCTTCCGACGACGTGAGCGCGCTCGTAATTGGAAATCGAGTCTTGATACTAACCTTGTTATCGCCAACAGATGGACGCCATCCTCCAGATGTCTCGCTCAGAGTACCACAAAGACAACCCCGATGAAGCACAACAACCCTCGTACCTTCGCAAGCACGAGATGAGCACCCGATTCTCTGCGCTCGAATCTGAGATCATGGGCGTCGATGAACAACTAGAGCAACTGAGGCGTCTTCGACAAACCTTGTTGCAGGAGAAACAAGAACTCTTGCGACAGACCATCTCGATTTCGAACGCGCCTCCTACGTCAGCCCCAGCCGTCGTCGGAAAGGGGAAATCAAAAGCAGAAGGATCAATTGATTACACCGTAGAGTTCGACTGGGATCCCCAGCTGAAAGGCGCGATGAAGCAAGTATTCGGAATCACGTCCTTTCGACTTTGCCAGCAGGGGTGGGTGATCCCCGTTTCCGCGCTTTGCAATCTCAACGACCCACAGGGTTTGCAATGCCAACATGGACGGTCGTGATGCCGTTTGCGTGATGCCAACAGGTTTGTTGGCTTGCTGTTTCAAATGCCCGCCGTCTTAGCTTCCGTTCTTCGTGAGGTGGTGGCAAATCCTTGACCTATCAGGTCCCTGCTTTGCTCATGCCGGGATGCACTCTGGTCATCTCACCCCTCATCTCGTTGATAACGGACCAGATTTTACATCTCAGGGACGCTGGCGGTAGGTTCAAACTCTTCCAAACTCTTCCATGCTCACGATGACTTCGAACAGTCGAGGCAGTCATGCTGACGGGGGGTACCTCCAAGGCGCAAGCAAGTGAGATTAGCCAAAGACTAACGGCCATGGCAGCCTCGCGAGGGGGAGCTCAGCAAAAGGAGATCAAATTGTGTTATGTTACTGTACGTCTTTCTCTGTTTCTTGACAACGTGACGCTGTAATGATCTCTAGCCAGAAAAGATCGCGAAAAGCAAGGGCTTCATGTCCCTGTTACGAAAGCTCGTAGACGGCGGAAAGCTAGGCAAGTCTCTTATATAGAAGCTAGGCTTTCAACTTATCTGGACTGTGCAGCTCGCATCGTTATCGATGAGGCTCACTGTGTCTCCCAATTAGGCCACGATTTCAGGTATATCCGTTACAGTCGGCAAAATAAATTGATTTTGAATGCGCATCAGGCCCGACTACAAGAAACTCGGCGTTCTGCGACAATTCTTCCCGCATATACCGATCCTTGCACTGTCTGCTACATGCCCTCCGAGGGTCCTTCAAGACATCCTCAAGATACTACACATGAAACCAGCTGTGGACGGAAAAGGTACGCCGCAGATGGACACAGGGACGACCGCTATACCCATCTTGCTTCTCAGCCGCTTCCAGGGATGGAACGGTCTACTTCTCTGCGCCGCTATATAGGAAGAATCTACATTATGCAGTTCTTCCGAAACCAACGTCCGCGAAAGACATAATCAAAGCCATGTCCGATTACATCTTGCACAAGCACAAGAACGATAGCGGTATCATTTATTGCCTCTCGAAGAAGGTAATGTTATCCGATTGGCATACTGGCGGACATTTTCTCGAACAGACGACAGGACGCAGAGATTGTCGCGACCAATCTGCAAGAGGAGAGCAAAGGTCAAATTAGGACCGGCGTATATCACGCAGACGTACCTGATGCACAGAAGGAGGGTCTCCACAGACAATGGAGAGAGGGTTCTGTTCAAGTCGTCTGCGCGACAATCGGTAGGCTTTCTTTGCGTTCTCTTCATCATAATATGTGAACATTTTTAACAGCGTTCGGTTTGGGTATCGATAAAGGAAATGTACGTTTCGTACTGCATCATACGGTAAGCGTCTATCGTTGTAGTGATGGTATCAGTCCCGACAAATCTAGATATCCGTAAGTATCTCCCTTCCTTACTTTCCGACCTTTTCCTAAGACTGACCAATTATGCAGAAATCCCTGGATGGCTATTATCAAGAATCGGGGAGAGCTGGAAGAGATGGTGCAGATGCAGACTGCATTCTCTATTACAGACCACAAGACGCCACACGCCAGTCAGGCATAACATGTTCAGACACAGATGGACAGGCAAAGCGTGCGTATTGTCGTGTCTGTCTAACGTAACCGTGCTTCTTCATTGACTTGGAACATCGTAGTACACGACATGTTGCGCTTTGTGCAGGACATGCAGGAATGTCGCAAGATCTTGTTTGCAAAGTATGTGTTCCAACCACCCACACGCGTCCTGCGCGTTCATTGTGTTCTAATTGATTCATAACTCCTATTCTAGATACTTCTCGGCCTCCTCTGATCTCTCCATGGCCTCATGGACTACGGAAGAGTCAAGTGCTATGGATAGGTGCGGACATTGTGACAATTGCACGCGCCCCGCGGGCACGGTGTTCCACAGAGATGTCACACTTGAGGCGTGGCAAGTTCTCAAGATCACTCAGGCAGTTAATGCCGAAGGAGGACGGCAGACGCTCGCTTCTCTGGCTGAGTTGGCAAGAGGGGCCGCTGGTGGTTCATTCGAAGGTGGGGGAAAGCGCAAGAAGAGCAAGGTCAACTTGAATTACGACGCGATCTCTGGGGGAAAGGTTGTGCTCACAAAAGACGTACGTCACCGTTTTTGGCCTTTCATTTCCCCGTTCTTCAGACACATGGTGTACTGCTTCATGAATGATGAGCTGCGCTGCACCCTACTTTATCCCCTCCCACGCCTTTTTCGCGCTGAATGTCACCCTCGATGTTCCAAAACTGACGCGATAATGGGTGTGGCCTGGTCGTTTTTCTAGGAGCTCGAAACCCTCATCGTGCATCTACTCGTTACACGATACCTCAAGGAGGCGTTCTCGTCCACAGCATACACGGTCAATGTGTACGTCGTCCCGGGCGAGCTTGCCCTGCGTCTCACCCGGCTCACCCGCGCCGATATCCTTGCTGGAAAGGGCCCTCGAGTCCACTGCTGCTTGAAACGCCAGCACCGACGGGTATCCTCGTCGACGGACGCCAACGCACCGGGTAGAAAACGAAAGCAGCCTGCACAGAACAAGGAGACGAAAGAGGTAGACGATAAACATGCGGCCCCAGCGCAGGCTGCGGGATCATCGCGTGCCTCACAGCCGCAGGATGCTGTCCTCGCGAGTCTAAACAAGAAACGACCCTACGAGTACACTGAGCCTGAGGAAGATGAGATCGACGAGCTGACGGACGACGATGAGGATGAGGATTTCACAGCTGCGCTACGCATGATTGACAAAACGCCGTCTTCGGATGCCGATAGCAGCGAGGATGAGAAAGGTTGGAAATTCTCGCTGCGGCCAGGAGCGTCGAAGAAGCGAAAAGTGAGCTTACCACACGACGGCCTTGTCGGAGCAGGGAGGAAATTTGATTTAGATGCCGACGTGATATCGTTGTCATCCGATTAGGGGTTAAAGAGGGGTTCTTGGGTTCTCATTCAAACCGTGCTCGCTTGGAATGCCGCCTTGTCATCATGCATTTTCTTGGACGATTGATCACATCATCACGTTGTGTACGGAAACGCACGCGTAACAACAAGCACGTAACTGTAATCGAATGACAGGATGCACAATACATATCCTAATACCGCCACCGGCCTTCCGCTTCTAATGACTCCGGGATAAAATCAATACAACCGTAACCTTGTAAATATGCCCGATACGACTTTAGACCAGCTGGTGAGTCGAGAACCGGCGGGGATCCCTGTCCAAATTGAACCTTGATACACGCACTCGCGACGAGAGAAAAGAAGAAATGACATCCGATCGCCGTTCAAACCTTGTCCGATCCCGTACGAGATGGTGACGATGACGAGAGGTCGGAGGAAGGCTCTGATTGTGCTGCTGCCTCTGCGGCCAAGATGGCTCGAGAGGCGATACTGCGCGCACGTATCCTGGATCCGTAAAAGAACAAGACCTAGAAACGTGACGTGTTCAGAATCAGCATCGAGCACACAGACCGTCTATCCCCATCCGATCAACAAAGAGGAGATGGGCACGTACGAACGGCGTCGGGGCCATCACGACGGCAAGAATGCCAAAGAGCGTGAGCGCCCATGTGTACGTCAAGGTGGCGAACATTTGTTGAGTAAACAACGGGAATACCAAGGCCATCGAGTTTCCTGGAAGACAAGGAACCAAATCGGATCCGATTGGGAGGTGTTTCCGTCGATGGATGCAAGACGACGTACGGAACAAACTCTGCCCGGCTTGGGCAGACGAAGCATAGGTGTTATAGCTGATTTGGGGCGTCAATCAAAAGGAAACGATCAAACGTGCGGATGAGCGTACCAATCTGCGAGGTATAAGAAGGTCACTTGGAAGATGACCATGACCCCACTCGTAAACAGCTTCGAAACGAGGGATAAGAAAGAGCGCGAATAAAAGAGGAATCACCAGCTGACCGTCAATCCGATGATGGGCACGATCCAGTGAATCCTTGGTGATGCCGTCCAGGCAAAGATGAACATGCCGATCGGAAGGAGCAATGCGGCGACGCAAACGACATATAAACGTGCTTCCTGTTTCTTCTGGGGGAAATGTTTCCTAATTTATACCATATTCATTTACCGCTTGTCAGTCTAACTCGTCGAGACGTACTTGTAGAGTGTATCCTGATACAAATTCGCCAAGGCGCCGATAAGCCCACCGATACTGCAGTGATATGGGTGCTGCTGCGGCCTCACAAGAAATTCGACTCACCAAGACGTCGCGTATACATACCCACTTTGCTGAACGTTGAAACCATAAACGGATTGAAACATGGGTGTTATTGCTCTAGGTTACGTTCAGCAAGAACTTCGCCGCAGTGTAAGCAGGTCACATACTCCAACAAGCAATACACTACGCCCCAAATAAAGCCACACCAGACCTGGAGACGAGGAGATCGGTCGTGGACGTGGAAGGTGAAAAAAAGAGAAGACCCACGCTGAAGCTCTGCACGAGAGGCTCAGTTAACAGGAAGTCTAGCATTGCAAATGGAGATTAGCCTAGTATGTGATGGAGCAAGCAGGACGCACATAATGGCCGGGTGCTTGATGTCTTGATTAGGGTCCACAGACTCTCCCTGTTGATCTCGGCTCTGGCTTTGTAAGCATTGCACCCAGTGCGTTGACGTTGGGACTTGGCGATCTGAATGAGGATAATAGAGGAACGTGTTTCGCTCATTAACAACACAAGAATGATAAAGATGCAAGAAAACCTGTAAAAGAGCGAGCTGTTGAGTCGATCGGGCGCAAAAAAAGGATGGCCCCACATGATATGTATCCACTCGACCCATCGCCAACCGAGAGACGATTCAATTGTGCCCCCGATAACCGATCCTAATCCGAGCCCACACATCGACGTGAAAGCGAACAAGGACATGGGCAGGCCTCGCCTGATGACATTGAAATGGAAAGCGACGTAGTTTCAGGTAATACTTACTGCTGCGGTTTCCAGATATCTGCAATAGTGCCACCCACCAAGGAAGCCCCGGTGGAGCCAAAGATTCCTCCAAGAAATCGTCCCGCGATAACGACGTTCATGTTTGGTGCCCTGTGGAAGCGAGGATAGTGAATCGTACGAGGGATCAAGGGCATGCACGATGCTCACAATGCAACCATCACTTGTGTGAGGGCAAACAGGATCGATGAAAATATGTACACTGGTCTTCTACCGACTTCCTATGGATACAGTACGTGAGTGGTAGATCACAGAGAGATTGAACACGCACCTCGCTAAACGATGAGGTGACAAGCGGAACGACCCCAAAGCCGAAAGCGTAGAGGCCGAGACCTAATGCTGCTTGCAGATCGGTACAATTCAAATCACGACTCAGGGACGGTGTGCTAATGGAAAACGAGGATGAATACGCGGCTGAAAGACAATGAATGCGGGTCGCAGAAATAAGGGGGAGAGACAAGTAAGTACCTGTCATTCCAGTAAAGTAGCAAGCGATCACGGTAACGGCCCATTTTTTGAGGACAGGGTAATTCTGAGGATTTCTCTGATCCCCGTCATCGAACTCGACCTATCAGCGGTAAGAAAGGCACAAGCACTACACGAAGGAAGAGCAGACATAGATGGTTTTCTCCCCAGTGCACACCTCAGTAGAGGCGGGAGATACTTTCGAGAGAATGCCTTCTGCGCTCTCACCTGACATGACACCAAAACAAATCAATTGAGTAAGAGCGTTGGAGGAAATGGTTGAAAGTCGCTCGAGGGGTATACAGCACCTCAGGAAACTTGTATGCTATATAAATAGAGCATAGTCACGATACCATAATGCTGATCAGAGAAGCCACCCTAAGGAAAGCATACCGTGCGACTTCATTCAGCAAAACGACGTGTGTGGCAGGCGCGGAGGACCGAAACACTTGGCATTGGACATGCATGAATGCATGATACCTGCACACTGCCTTTCGGCATACTAGCAATCGGTCGAAAAATGGGCAGGTCCTTCTAAAGCAGTAATAGCGTGAATAACGTTCGCTCGGTGTGAGACTTGGGATGACTGTGAACTACTTCAAGAGCAAGGGAAAGGGAAAATGGGGTTTATTATTGTGTCAAAGAAGGCATCGTCTGAGAAAAGATGAATATGAATATGTTAAGCAGGCAAGTCGCCAAGGGAGAAACCAGTATACCAGAGTCCAGAGGTCAATATTCCAGTCAGGACTTTGCATGAAAGAAACGATTTGCAATGCGTCATTAAATTCGGTGCCAGTGATAGGCTCGATCTGGATGTACCTCAGTGCTACTTTGCCGGCAGACAAGTTGCTCCTGAGGGAAGTTCATCAAAGGGATCTGGTGACCACTGAAAAATAGAAATATTAGCGAATGAAATACTGAAACGAGCCTCGAGGCTCGAGCTGCATGCCAAGTACTTACTATTGTTGGTCGTGGACAATCCGAGTCAAAGTGGGGCGACCTGGCCGAACGTTGGCCGAATACGTTCAAATTTGAGCCGAAACGGTGCGTATGGTAATAGCATCTCACAATTTACGTAAAACCCGGCGTGTAAATGAATCGCCGCATCGCACTCCAAAGTTCACATTCACAGCTGGCAACCAAGTATGCAGGAGTCTAAGACAGGCTTGGAAGCACGTTGGATGACAATGATTGGGTAGCCTTGTGGAGATCCAACACTGATGCATTGTGTTGAAATTGTCAACGTCTCGCTGGGTTACTTGTGGCTTGTCATTCGCCGGCGATTCAACCAGCCGGTATTCTAGAAATATCCTAGTGGAAAGCAACGCGGAACCTCAGGCTTTGGCCGCACCACACTCCTTGTATGATGGCCGAAATGTGTGTTTTGGGATGACTGTCCGGGTGTCATATAATCGACGAGGAGGACAAAAGCGTCCGGATGGTAGTCTCCACCGTCTTTCGACGAAGCGCAGAGGCGCCTGCTTTCGTTTTCTCGGATAACACTTTGGTTTAGAGACGAATCATTAGTAACACGAGCCATCTGCCACCATCTGATATCGCGACGTGGAAAACAGGCCTCCCCCTCCCGCCATCAGTGGATTCCAGATCTTTTTTCTATGCCTCGGTTGGACATGCCCGTAATATGATTCCCATCAACGAAACACGGCTAGCCAAATGGTTTTTTGGTCATTGATTTTTTTTGGCTTCGCGTTATTCTTTGAGCTGGTGGTCTAACCCGCTAACTTAGGTTCTGTTTAGATTGACCATTGTATGGCCTAGAATATTACAGGAGGACGGTGAAAGAATACGGCAGCAAAAATATGCTCGAGCCTTGACATGGACACGTGAGCGCGGTGAGAATGAACTTTACATAATGCGCGACCAAAGTTTTCCCGTTCTTGTGTTTCAACCTGCGCTTTCAATTGTGACTACACGTACCTCTCAGTCATCTGGAAGGTACAAGTTTTTGACGGTATGGTATTAGCGGAGTTGCTATAATTTTCGGCACCACGGCCCTCGCCAGGTTGGCAGAACTCGTCACAGTGTGTTAAAGTGCGTGAGACTCGGCCTGGGGAGGAACGATGAACATCTCTGTAAAACTTCATCATCCTCGCAGGCTGACCCAGATTAGTAAGCTCAGCTGCAAAGTGACAGCCAGATTTCACTCACATAGCTGGTTTGCATCTCGACAGTGTTCTGTTTTTCACACTTCACGCCAGAACTTAGCATGCGAATCCATGCCCGACTTCTGATTGTGACGATAATGGATCTGTGGTGAGTAAGATATGACGGATATATTTGCAATCAGTTTGTGCGATGGCGTCACCACATTATATAAGTCAAGGTGAGCAGATTCACTTCCAAAGACGCGCTCCACGACCCCCATCATGAGCTCGATCACTTTGTACACTGCCAAGGCGAGTTAAATAGTACAACTATCCTCCATTTGCTCATGGGATCGCTCATTTGAGTCAGATCTGCCCATATGCGCAGAGGGTGGGTTTGCCTTGGTTTATTGGCCTCTAGTTATGTGTCTCATTAATCAGCCTGAAACGTAGGTAGAGATCGCGCTCGCGGAAGCCAAAGCCAAATTCAAGGTTTACTACATCGATCTGCAGAACAAGCCCGGGTGGTATGCACCAAAGGTGAACCCAGCAAGCAAGGTAGCGCAGCCTTCTAGTCGTCAAACGGTGGTCTGTCATAGTTCGATATAGGTACCTGCGATCGCATATGGCGGCCCTGATGTTCTCCCCGAAGACCCGTCTCCAGAGTCTGTGAAACTCACCGAGTCTCTCGTCCTCGTCGAGTTTGTCGCAGATGTCTTCCCAGAGGCTAATTTACTCCCGAAAGATCCCGTTCTGCGTGCACAGGCGCGATTCTTCATCGAGGTTGTTGGCTCTAAACTTCTTCCCGCTTTCTCGAAGTTTATTATGCGTGGAGAGGGATACAGCGATCTCCTGGCCGCCGTTGAAGCGATCCAGGACATTTTGCCAATCGCCGGAAAGTACGCCGTGGGAGACCAGTACACCATCGCCGACATCGCGGTTACCCCGTTCCTTGCTCGCCTGAGGGTCGTCGCTGCGAGTGAACTGGGCAAGTATCCGGTTGGCGAAGGGAACGAATTCCTCAGGGTGCTTGATGGCGAAAAGTATGCCAAGTTCAACGCCTATGTCGGGCGCCTCTTGGAGCGCCAGAGTTTCCTGGACACATTCGATGTGGTATGTCGCTCTATGGGGAATTACATCTGACATTCAACGGATGATCTTTAAATATAGGAGAGCGTCAAGGCCGGCTATAGGGCTCGGTACTCTCGAGCATAGTTGGGGCACCTACTAGTAAATTTCCAAGTTATCTTAAGGCAATGTATGATTCCGGGTTTCTCGCGTTACTCATCCTATTGTCACGTTATCCAAGTTCGGCGAGAATCACTGGCATCGATCATGTGAATACTGTACTTATACATATCGCACATTTATTTGCATTGGAAACTTCGTCAACAGTTTCGACGCAGGCCACGACCAGTTTTTGGTTTGTCACTTTGTAAACTGAGAGCAAAATTTCACCCTGGGCCGCAACTGGGCTCAAGAGCGGTCAAATGGCTTGCTTTCGTGCTTCGTTCTTCCTCCGCCTCGCCCGGGCCGAGCGTCGGGGCTGGGGTGTTAATGAGGTGCGTGTGAAATCCTTTCGATCAATGGAATTAAAACGCAAAAACAATTGAACTTCCAAGTCCGCGATGCTGAATTGAATGACCAAACAAGGTAGGTGTTGTGTGACGAGAACAATGGAGGTTGGGCGACAAAAGGACGAGCCTGGAAACGTCACGGTTGTCCAAACTTTTCTTCAGACCATCGTTTTCTTGCTCGTCAGTGACGCAGCTTATCTTTACGGCTAGCCCGAGAATAACTACCACTATTCTACCCTTTATTCCTTTCTTCGTTTTGCATCTCTTCAATCTTGCATGACTCTGCTGTCTGGCACACTTCCAATACCGCATCAACTCTCCACGCCTCTGCTGTCCTATTGAATTTGTGTTACGGAACACGACTCACAATGAGCTCTCGTATGTCGCGATTTCGTATTCTTCAATCTCGGTTCGGAAGCTCACTTGACCCATAGTTTTTCCTCGTGCTTCATTGAGACGCTCTCCTCGCACTCGCACTCGAAAGAATTCCACCTCTGAGGTGATAGATATTGTGCCTCTCCGTGACCCCACTGTCTCTCGCCGGAAAACCCGACCTCCACCACTCCAAATTATCCCCGAAATGTCAGAAAATAACCTCGACATATCTCCCTTGAATTCACCAGCAACAGCCCGCCCGGCGAGGTCTGTCACACAGAAGTCTGCGTTACATACCTCTTGCATCACTTTGTCGGCCTATACTTTTTCGATCGATGATGCGTTATTCGTGTTCGGCGGGGAGGTCCCTGGCTCACCGGCACTTTCTGCTTCCTCTTCTATTTCTGATGGCGCCTCAAGCGAAGGTGCACCCCCCACTCCTGAAACCTCAGACGATGAGGATGGATACGACTGTATCCTTCCTGCCCCTCACCTCCATCCTCAACGCATCTCCATCCGACCTCTTTGTATCACTAAGACCCAGTCCTTGGTCCACCACGAACACGACGATCATATTACCAATTACTTGGAAGACGAGGAAGAGCAGTACAATCCTCTCACTCCGATCAAGGGAATGAGCCACCTCGCGGATGAGGCGGAGGAAGATTTCTACGTCCGCGAGTTCGAAGGTTTTATATCCTTCTCTCCTGTCATCCCATTTTTCCCCTCCGCAGCGCGTCGCGACTCTCTAATTCTAACCGAGGAATGCGCACCTGGCCGTGTCGTGTTTTCGCAGTCGAACCATCGGAGTCGAAGTAGACACTCAAAGCCTCTTCCCCTTCTTCCTCCCTCCACACCCCCTATTACTTCTTTCCCTTTGGTCCCAACCTTCTCCCTGGTGCACACAGCGGCCCAGAAGTCAGTAGTCCGGCGGGAGCGCAATATTCGATCACATCATGATCATCCATCTCCAGATTCATGCCCGTTCCCTCGAATGGAATTTTTGGGGGACATTGAGAACGGTGAATGCCTTGAGAAAAACTTGGAGACGTCTCATCGAACGACCATCGAGCATGCCTCCCAGCCCCCCCTTGGATGCGCTCGCTCCACTTGTGCCTCCCCACCTTCATCTGCAACCCCAGAAACGCCTCTCTTTGCTGTTGACAGAAATGTAACATCCCCGCGTTCCAGCACTGACTCGGATGTCCCCCGTTCCTCAATCGATTCCACTTCTTTTGTATCGGCACCTTCAAACGTTTCCGTCTTACCATCCTCTTTTTTAAATTCACTTTACTGTGAAGATGATGAGTTCGAAGCCACGGAGCGGTTGCGCAGCCGTTGGTCCTCCAGTACTCTAGCGTCACTGACGGCCGAGCAACAGCAATCGGCTACAATACTTTCACCTCTCAGAAATGTCTTTGGTTCTCGACCGCGTCGGGTGCGTCCCCAAAAGACACCACCACGGACATCCTTGCATCCTTCATCCTCGAAGTCCCCTAAGAACAAGCGGGGGATTTCTACGACCCCACCAAGCACACCACCCAAACACATACGTCAACAGAGTTCACAGTCGTCGACGTCAAGTGCAGGCACAAACTCATCTGACGGCGAGCGCTGTGATAGGTCGCCAAACCGAATGAGAAGGAAGCCTATTCCCATGCCGATATTCTTGCGTGCCGCGTAATCCTTCGACGACTGCGCCTTACGAACCCGGACTCGTACGCTACTAATGATTCTCGTCATCCACCATTCGCGTTAATAACTCCTTTTCTTGAATTTCCCTTTCTCTTGTTCTCGTTGTAGGCACAAATGTTATTGATAATGATGTATCCTTCTGTCATCATCGTCTCTGATCCCACTCATTTTCCACGTGACATCATTAGATATACACATGATCACCGTTGTAGCCTATACATGCATTATGCACCTTCGGTTTCGTCTCATCCTGTCCCTCTTGTGAAGACTCTTCGTGCAGAAACAGACAATTTCCTACCAAGCCGTGCGAACTTTCTCACGGGGGTCAGGATAAAGGTCGGGAGTCAGGACATGCCAGTCACTGGCGCCGTGCACGCGCCGTTATGATGGTATGTAGTTCTAATAGTTGATTTGGGATTAGACCGCGTCATGGAGTTACTCACTTCCCCAACAAAAACACACTCGACGCTTATTGATAGCTGAAAGTCTCACAAAGCCGCTGGATGTACTATGCGCCGCGTATGTGATATGCCGGGCCTTGCGAGACGCCCATCACAGATGCTGCTTGACATTTTTCACTTCCTGACCGCCACCTATGTTCTTCGCTTGCGACAGGTACGCATGTCGGTTGCCTCTGATCTGGCTTAAATTTTAGCACGCGAACATTGAACACGGCAAGATGCAACAGGTCTCTCTATGTGAATGCTTGTGTCCTGCGACTACATGGTCCATTTCCATGACAAACTTGCGACATGCCCCGAGAAATAGAGAAGTTTGATCGGACATGGACATCTTAGTCATGCAAATCTATTCGAATTAGCGACTCATCTTACCGTGTTTCTTAGATCGGCTCCCCCGACTTAATAGATTGTGGCTCGTACGCAAACAATATAGGAAATGGTACGCTACGACTATGAAACAGAGCTGCAGAGGACGACGATCATGTAGGAGTGGAATAGCTGGAGCCGTTCACCCCTGGCGTTTGCTCCGAAGACTCGAAGGACTAGCCGTGCCCACTTTTGCTAGGAACAAGCTTTTCAGAACACATGCCATGGGGCAGTGAGTGTGTCCTGTTGAAGATATGCAACTATCAGTTTAGTTGCTACTAACATTCCGCTTTCCAGGAACCTGCTAAATTGCGAATTCTATCAAATCCCCGTATATGAAGTGAGTGTGAGGAACTAGTTTTTTTTTTTCTCCGAAAGACGCGACTCCTTTGGCTTGAGCAGGTTTATCACTCGCATCAAAGCCTTTCTTTACGATCTCGGTCGTTTTTCTTTCCAGAAATCGTGGCTGGACCATCCTCTCCATTTCAGGAAGTGTTCCTACACTTCACCTCATCCACGAAATCGTCGTTCCATCCCAGCCCTGCTGTATAATTTCACTCCCGTTTTACCTTCGTGACTGAGTCTACTTGGTTCAAGCTCTTATAGCCACCATTCAGACTCCCGAACACCACTACGGTCACCTATAAGTGTCTTGCCATCACGTTGCGCAGATCATGGCCTTCGCCATCGAATGGTGCTTTGCCTTTCTCCATACGATCGACTGTACGTTTCCGAAGATGGATGCGCCGGAGGATTCCTGTAAAAATTGTATGTAGATCAAAGACCTCCCGCAAATATCGGAAATTCAGTATCGACGCAAGTGGTGCGTATGTCGTGTCATGGCCGGAGAATGGTCCGACGTTCTAGCTCGTCTTTTCGAACATGCGCCTCGTTTTCTGCTAGAAGACTTTGACTGTATGCGAGGGAAACTTTACTTAAATTGATGGCTGCGTGAAGCTGATGAGTTGGTTTTCATGAACATCAAGTCGAGGAAGTGAAAGATCAGCGCTCAGCCCTACACGCTGGATCTGGTAATCAGCAGCCCGCTTCGGTAATTATGTAACTTCGTGTTTGGTACTGCCTCAGAGTTCGTATATGTTTATGTAGTCGCCAAACAACCAAGCCTGGAATCCTCTCCCAGTCGATTGACGAGAGTCCTGTCCTCCGTTAGTACCCAATTTCATCCATGAATGATGGTGGGGGCGATATTTCGGGAATCATGAGATGCCCGTCGGAAACATTGCTCAATATCTTTCACTTTCTGACCGCTACTGATATTCTCTGCCCAGTGCGACAAGTGCGTATTGTCATTCATCTGCCGGTGACTTTGTGGTACGAAGTGAACACGATGGCATGCGACAGATCTCAAAAACATTTCGTGATCTCTCTTTCGATATCGGATTATGGAGGTCTCTTTATGCGAATGCATGCGTTCCCCGACCACCAGGTCCGTTTCCATGGCAAACATACGATGCGCTACAAGATATTCTTCTGCGATCTGAGCAGCTCGATCGGACATGGACATCTCAGCCATGCAAAGTAATTCAAATGGATGACCCTCTCTACATGGATTGTACCGGTATATGCTCTAGGATCGTCGAACTCGATAGGTTATGGCTTGTTCGTGCCAAAAGCGAGTCGGATTATGAGTTGGTATGCTGCAGCTTTAAAAGAGGGTTGCGTAACGTCATATGGAAATGGGATAGACGCTTTCTTATTGGCGTCTGTCTCGACATGTCTGTCGAAGGGCAAGCTGTGTTTGTATTCGTGATGGATAATTCTTCCGCATCCCATGCGTGAGTAATCCCTTCTGAATGGACATCGCTTCGCTAATTTGACACATGGCTGTAATGACCGGTATCGGATACACAGGAAGCTGCTAAAATGCAAGATCGACGATGATGAGGTCTTTCCGGTCTCCGCATCTTGGGATATTCCATTACTAGGAGGACGATATGTGCCATTCGTTTTCTTTTCTAGAGCTTCAACCGTGTACCTGGATGGCTTCACTCCTCTCATTCTCGATACCGTATCTTGTAGATTTTATCAAATTCCCGTTCAATCGGTGAGTAGGTCATCTTTTGCCATCGGACACTTTGATTGATTTACCACTAGCAATCCAATGTCTTTACCCCGTGCTTTCTGAGAAGAACACAGCTCCTATGGATTGATTTGCACGAGAAGATGGGTTTACGATTTCAGGTGTTTACGATTCCAGAGTCCGGAACTGGATGTTCCCCCCTCGATTCAGAAAGCATCCCTGAGCTTCGGCTCACTCATGAGATGATTGTTCCACAGACATTTTCATGTTCTATTTCTACCCTGGTTTACCCTCCTCTTGGTCTCACAACTCAGTCCACCCAGTTCAAACTCTTGATGGAATCTTTCTCTAGTAGACCCGGGGGTACTACCACCTACGAGTGTCTTACCATTGCACTACCAGGATCATCGCTTTCATCATCAAACGAGGTCCTCCCTCTTTCAATGCGAACCCAGACTCTCTTCACAGCAAATGCGCAAGTGGCCGGGCTGTATGTCTCCGAAGATGGTCATGCCAGAGGTTTATGGGAAGAGCCCCACAATTATCAGAAATTCAGCATCGACGCGAGTGGCGACGTGTGTCACACCGCAATCGGAGAATGGACTTCCATTAGCCATTTCGAGCGTGCGGGTTTTGTAATCAGCGAGATCGACTGTCTCCGAGGAAAGGTTTACTGTAGCAAATCTGTGTCGTCGGGCGAAGAGTTGGTCGTTGTAGACATCGAGTAGAAGTAGCTACGCAAACACATTGGTAGACCCCCGCTCGCAGTGCAGCAGCTCCTTTTACAAATTGAAGATCTTGGATAGTTGCTGGCCATGTTCGGGGATTCTGTAAAGAACCGATCGCACTCTTCACACTTCCCAGATTTCAAAAGAATTCAGTATCGATGATAGCGGCGCCGGTGACGTATGCCGTAACTTGAAGGATATGGGGATAAAGAGGGTGATACCTGAGAGGATATGGCACTTTAAAAGTTAGTGATGGTCGTCATCGAATGACAGCAGCCCAGTAGTCAGTAGTTTGGCGGGAGCGCAATATTCGACCACATGTTGATCATCCATCTCCAGACTCCCGCCTGCCTCCTCGATGGACATTTCTTTGGATATAGGGCGCAGTGAATACCCTGATGAAAACTTGGAGACGTCGTCTCGTCGAGCCACTGTCGAGCCAGCCTCTAATGCTGGCAGAGGATGCAAGTGTTGGCTCACAGCCGCCCCCCCCTCGAATGCGCTCGCCCCACTAGTGCCTGCCGCTTCCATCTGCAATCCCAGAAACGCTTCTCTTTGCCATTGACAGAAATGTAAGACCGTGTTCCAGCACTGGCACCGACTTGGAAGTTGGATGCCCCGCCCGTTCCTTAATCGATTCCTCTTCTTTTGCATCTGAATCGGCATCTCCAATCGTCTCCGTCTCGCCATCCTCTTTTTTAAACTCACTCTTTTGTGAAGATAACGAGTTCGAAGCCATGGAGCGGTTGCGCAGCCTATCAGAAATGTCTTTGGTTCTCGACCGCGTCGGGTGCCTCCCCAAAAGACACCACCACGCCGCGTTAACACACTGTGACGAGTTCTGCCAACCTGGCGAGGGCCGTGGTGCCGAAAAGACATCCTCGAGGAGCATCTTTCATCCTCAAAGTCTCCTGAGAACAAGCGGGGGGTTTCTACGACCCCATCAAGCACACGGTGCACACCACTCGAACACATACGTCAGCAGAGCTCACGGTCGTCGACGTCAAGCATGGGAACAAGCTCATCTGACGGCGAGCGCTGTGACAGGTCGCCGAGCCGAATAAGAAGGAAGCTTGCGTGCCGCGTAATCCTTCGACGACTGCGCCTTACGAACCCGGACTCGTATGCTACTAATAGCGGGTCTCAAAGTAGAAAGTTGAGTAGCTCATTTTGTCAAAAAAAGTATGACGCCGCGAAAAAAGCTCGGCGGGAGTTTAAGCTCCGACTGAATTCACTGCACCTTTCCGAGACACGTGACATTGGTTAGGTACTCTGGATACGACAGAAGTTGATTATCTTTGACTCCGAAAACTGTAGGTAGCATACACAAGACCTAGCATGTACTGTACAGCTGTAGCTATGTGGGTTAGATAGAAGGAAGAGTTGCTGATCCGAGTGTGCTCGCGAGTGCCAGGAAAGCCTTGAGAAGCGCAATGCCACCACTGGGAAGAATACCCTTCTCGACAGCGGTAATAAGGATGCTTTGGTAGAGGAACTCTAATGCGAGCTCGTTCCAAGTTTTGCAAACGAGGACTATCGTGCATTTCGTGCACAAGGAGTCCCTAAAACCCTGCAATTTGTGCTGCTTGGCGAGCGGGCATGGCAAGTCTGGAGAAATGAAATCTTTGCACTCCAAAAGAGCACTGAGGTCCATGGTAAGATCAAAGATCCTGAGCCATACTTCGGGTGGTACTCGTGGGGGTGATTGTGCAGAAGCGAAAGGACTTGTGATCGAAGTCATAGTGAAAATGGGATATCGCGACAAGCATCGGATCAGGCTTTGAAGGGCAGACTTATTTATGGTGGAGAAAGCCTGAGAGCGACTCGGGGATGATGTGGGCATTTCCGGACAGGGAATGAGTGGCCCGGCGAGACACCAGTGCGTGTTTGAGTGGGCCATGGCGGTGGGATCCAGTGAGAGTCTCCGAGTCGGGCCGGGCTGTGAGTGGACCCTGTGCACGCCTGGGGTCTGTGCGCATGAGGACAGCAGGATGGGAGTCATGGGGAATCATCTGATGCGAGTCAGGCCAGGGGCCTTTACTTACAAACATGGAAAGTTCATCGAAGCAGCAGCGTCGACTTGGCCACCGAGCTCGACGCACAATGCCCTGATCCAGTCACCACGTCCTCACACTCCTCATTTTCGGAATCGTGTTCCACGTCGTGTTTATCGCGTCTGTATTTGATTTGACGTTCTCAAACTTGGGTTGTGGTGGACGAAGAGAGAGTACTAGTATTAGTAAGCTGTGTTAGGTTCCCAAACTGGTCGTGATGATGCTGTCACACGTCCTCAACCCAGTATGCCTCACATTTCCGATCGTCAAAAACTCTTAGCCCTTCTGCAAAATGCTCGACAATCATTCTCCATTGTTGCCTATGTTGAAATACTCCAAGCTGCCATTACAGAGGCTTTGGCTGATTCCAGTGATTCTGGTAACACTCAGGCTTCTAGAGATTCCCCAGATTCCCCCTCCAATACTGATATTACAATGTCCTCCATTGAAACCCCATCCAATAATTCTGATTCTTCTTCCATTGTATATGATCTCTCTTCTGACACCTCTGATGATGAACTGATCATAGAGAACCCAATCTTTCTTGAGTTTCAAGATCAATTTGCTAGGATACAAGAAGCAGTTGTACAAACCCGTGTACTCAATCCTCGGCCAAAACCTGCTCAGGCTCCACAGATCCAATTACTGGATGAGTGGAGAGACTCCCATCCAAACCTTTTTCAGCGTAAGCTGAGGGTTAGCCCAGGGGTCTTTGATCAAATCCAGACATACCTTAAAGATCACCCCATTTTCCACAACAAATCCAATAATCCTCAGCTTCCTGTCAAAACTCAGCTCTCCATCTATCTTAATGCACTGGGACACTATGGGAATTCTGCAACTGC